>RJWK010062048.1:0-12912 GCA_004363435.1 Platanista minor
TAACACATATATATGGAATCTGAAAAAAAAAAAAAAAAAAGGTTCTAACAAACCTAGGGACAGGACAGGAATACAGACGCAGACGTAGAGAATGAACTTGAGGGCACGGGGTGGGAGAAAGGTAAGCTGGGACGAAGTGAGAGAGTAGCATTGACATATATACACTACCAAATGTAAAATAGATAGCTAATGGGAAGCAGCTTCATCACACAGGGAGATCAGCTCGGTGCTATGTGACCACCTAGAGGGGTGGGATAGGGAGGGTGGGAGGGAGATCCAAGAGGGAGGGGATATGGAGATATATGTATGCATATAGCTGATTCACTTTGTTATAGAGCAGAAACTAACACACCATTGTAAAGCAATTATACTCCAATAAAGATGTTATTAAAAAAAAAAAGCATGGTGAATAGAAAGTACAAAATAAAGTTGCAAAAAAAAAAAAAAGAAATCTCAAACCTCAACAGTAACAAAACAAAACACCAAAAGATCCAGCTGGAAAATGAGCAAGAGACACACAGAGACATTTACCAAAGAGGATATACAGATATCAGAGAAGCACATTGAAAGATGTTCAACATCATTAACCATTAAGGAAGTGTAAATTAAAATTACAATGAGATATCTCTACTTACTTGTCAAAATAAGTAAAATAAAAAATAAAAAATAGTGACATCAAATGCTGACAGGATTACAGAGAAACTGGATCACTCATACACTGCTGGTGGGAATGTAAAATGGTACAGCCATTCTGAAAAATAGTTTGGCAGTTTCTTAAAAATATAGCCATACAACTAACATATAACCTGGCAATTGCACTCCTGGGCATTTATTCCAGAGAAATAAAAAATTTTGATCATACATAAACCTGTACATGAATGTTTATATAAGCTTTATTCAAACTTTAAATGGATGAATGGTTAAACAGACTGTGGTACATCCATATCATGGAATACTACTCAGCAATAAAAAGAAATGAAAATATTGATAAATGCAGTAACCTGGATAACTCTCCAGAGAATAATCCAGAGGTTTAAAAAAAACAATCCTAAAAGCTCATATGCTCTGATTCTATTTCTATAACATTTGTGACATGACACCATTATAGAAATGGAGAACAAATTAAGAATAGCCAGGCATTCAGGAGAGAGTGGGAGCAGGAGGTGTGTGTGACTATAAAAGGGTAACATGAGGGATCCTTGTGGAGATGGAAATGTAGTATATTCTGACTATATCAATGAAACTATCCTGGTTGTGATGTGAAAAACCTTGTTTTTCAAGAGGTTACCTTTGTGGGAATCTAGTTAAAGGGTACATGGGATCTTTGTATCATTTCTGTAAATGAATATATAATAGTCTCAAAAGTCAAAAAAAAAGCCTTTAGACAGGATCTTCAGTTCACCAGAGACTCTACTATTTTCAGTATAATCTGTTAAATTAAATTAGCCCCCATTAACTTCAGCTTAATTTCAAATCTAATAGTTTGCTTTACATAGTTTTGTTTTCTGTCTGGCACATATAGGCATGAGAGAGAAAGAAAATGAGAAGAGGATCTTGCTAACAAAATACACAGAAGAAATGTCATGTGGCTCTTCCTCTATTGGGGACAGATGAAAATTGGGTGGGTTTTAGCATTTGGAGACATTGTGTTCTCACACTAGTTCAAAGACCCACAGTAGATAATAGGACCCATTGTGCTATAAGGATCTCTGCGTGTCTGTCTCCTCCATTAAATTCCTTGAAGGCAGGGACCATGACTTGCTTGTTCTTTTTACTCCCTTCCTCTCTCCTTTCTTCCCTCCACCTAGCATAGAGACTTAATCTAGAATTTAATAGGGGAGAGAATAGATTTCTAAGTTGATTAGTAACGTAGAATGATCACAATACTAACCACATATACCCATGATCTGGTAACTACCTTTCTAACCTTAATTTACTTCCCTCCAGGTGCCTAATGATTTAGCCAGCCTGAACTGCTCCAGCCTGCATACATGTTGGGGAGTTTTCACTGCCTTTGCCCACTCCACTTCTTTTGTCTGGTGTTCCCTCTTCCATCCCCACAGATCCAAATCATATTGATCTTTTACTGTTCAGTCTAAAGGATGCCTATTCCAAAAAGTCTTCTGTGCTGCAAATATTATTTCACAGTTTGTCTGTATCTCTTGTCACTTTCAACCTTGTAGGAGTATTGGGCTTGCTCTATGCTACTGCAAGACACTTGGGACCTAGTATGTCCTGGTCCTTCTAGAACTTCCCACAGAAATGGGTTCAGTGAACTGCGTACAGCAGACCCAATAAGTGTGCATTAAAAGAGCAAAGAAAAGTAAATAAAAGAATTTAGAATGCTCAGGCTAATGTAAGGAGGCTCTTGGGGTAGCCAAATAAAAATGATAGGAAGCTCGGGCTTCCCTGGTGGCGCAGTGGTTGAGAGTCTGCCCGCCGATGCAGGGGACACGGGTTCGTGCCCCGGTCCGGGAGGATCCCACATGCCGCGGAGCGGCTGGGCCCGTGAGCCGTGGCCACTGGGCCTGCGTGTCCGCGACGGGAGAGGCCACAGCGGTGAGAGGCCCGCGCACCGCAAAAAAAAAAAAGATAGGAAGCTAGAAAGGAAACTTGAGAGTGGATCAGAAGCCATAGCAGACAATGCTAAAATGTTGCAAGACTGATTTTACATGGCATTGGTAGAGATTAGGCTGCTCTGCCACAGCCAGTTTCACTGTAAATCATGTAACAGACCTTGTAGAAATGCCAAGATAGTAGAAGTCCGCTTAAAATGCTGAGCTCCAAGACACGCTCGACTTGAAACATTGTTTACTTTCTTCATTAGGAACTAAAGGGAAGAAAGTACAAGGCAGCGGGTAGCAATTACCTAATATCTTTGCAGAAAGGGAGATTTTTCAAAATGTGCTTTTCTCACTAATCCTTGAGGGGAAATGAGGTTTATTTATGGTGTCAGGAGAGAACAAGGCATTAACAGTAAAAGATTTTATATGACTTCATGTTTTTAGGAAAGTCATTTGTTTACAAATCCGACTCAATCAAACCGAAAGGTATTTAATATAATCCAGATTTGAATGTCACCTAATTTTGCACCCAAATTTCAGACTAAATGAAGTAATTATGGTAGAGCATATACATTGATGTAAGAAGATATAGATTATAAATATTTCCTTACCATAGATGAAAACCTTAGAGTTAGAGCATCCTATAGTCCAGGGAAAGAATGGAATAATTGAGTACAATTTCTTCCCTCTCTAGCTTTAAATAAAATTGTATGGGGCTAATGGAGGTGACTAAAGTTACTTAACTACTTTGTTTGATAGTTCATGTCTTTTGACCAAGAAATAATTATGTAAATAATACAAATGGTTTGAAGTCCAGTTATATGAAAATAATTATGGCCATGGACAGCCTAGAAAAAAATGGATAAATTCGTAGAAACATACAATTGTCCAAAACTAAATCAGGAAGAAATAGATAATCTGAACAGACTGATTACTAGTAATGAAATTGAATCAGTAATCAAAAGAAAAAAAATCCCCTCAAAGAAATTCTGGACTAGACAGTTTCACAGGGGAATTCTACCAAACATTTAAAAAAGAATTAATACCTGTCCTTCTCAAACTATTCCAAAAAATTGAAGAGGGAGCACTTCCAAACTCATTCTATGTGGTCAGCATCACATCACCCTGATACCCAAACAAGACAAAGACACTACAAAAAAGGAAAATTACAAGCCAATATTCCTGATGATCATAATTGAAAAAATCCTCAATAAAATATTAGCAAGCTGAATTCATCAATACATAAAAAGGATCATACATCATGTTCAAGTGGGATTTATTCTAGGGATGAAAGGATGGTTCAATATCCACAAATCAGTCAACATGATACACCACATTAACAATACAAAGAATTAAAAAATCACATGATCCTCTCAATAGATTCAGAAAAAGCATTTGACAAAATTCAACATTCATTCATGATGAAACCTCTCAAGAAAGTGAGTATAGAGGGAACATATCTTAACATTAAAAAGGCCATTTATGACAAATCCACAGCTAGCACCATATTCAGTGGTGAAAAGCTGAAAGCTTTTCCTCTAAGATCAAGAACAAGACAAGGATGTCAACTTTCACCATTTCTATTTAACATAGTTTTGGAGTCCTAACCACAGCAGTCAGACAGGCAAAAGAAATGAAAGACAT
The DNA here is from genome assembly GCA_004363435.1 of Platanista minor. Taxonomy (NCBI): domain Eukaryota; kingdom Metazoa; phylum Chordata; class Mammalia; order Artiodactyla; family Platanistidae; genus Platanista; species Platanista minor. Next base: position 4,209 of record RJWK010062048.1, read on the forward strand.
TTAAATTGGAAGGGAAGAAGTAAAACTCACTATCTATAGATGACATGATACTATTTATAGAACACCCTAAAGACTCCACCAAAAAACTATTAGAGCTAATAAATTAATTTAGTAAGTTTGGAGGATACAAGATTAATATACAGAAACCTGTAGCATATCTATACACTAATGATGAAAGAGAAATCAAGAAAACAATCCCATTTACAATAGAATCAAAAAGAAAGAATTAAAATCCCTAGAAATAATATTAGCCAAGGAAGTGAAAGACCTGTACTTTGAAAACTATAAAACATTGATGAAGGAAACTGAAGATGTATAGATAACCAAGAAGAACCTACTATATAGCATAGGGAAATCTGCTCAATATTCTGTAATAACCTAAATGGGAAAAGAATTTGAAAAAGAATAGATAAATGTATACATATAACTGAATTGTTTGCTGTACACCTGAAACTAACACAACATTGTAAATCAACTATAGTCTAATATAAAATAAAAATTGTAAAAAATTAAGAAGAAAAAGGAAATTGAAGATGATACAAATTGATGGAAAGATATCCCATGCTCAAGATTTGGAAGAATTAATATTGTTAAAATGTCCATACCACCCAAGCAAATCTACAGAGTCAATGTAATCCCATGACATTTTTCACAGAATTAGAGCAAAAAATCTAAAAATTTGTATGGAACCACAAAAGACCCTGAATAGCCAAAGCAGTCTTGAGAAAAATGAACAAAGCTGGAGATATCAAGCTCTCTGTCTTCAGACTATGCTACAATACAAAGCTACAGTAATCAAAATGATATGGTACTGGTACAAAAACAGACACATAGATAATGGAACAGAAGAGAGATTGCAGAAATGAACCCACACTAATATGGTAAGTTAATCTATGACAAAAAGGCAAAGATGTACAATGGCGTAAAAACAGTTTCTTCAATAAGTGGTGTTGGGAAAATTGGACAGCTGTATGTAATAGAATGAAACTAGAATATTTCTCACACCATATACAAAAATAAACTCAAAATGGATTAAAGGCCTAAATGTAAGACCCAAAAACCATAAAACTCCTAGAAGAAAACAGGCAGTACACTCTTTGACACTGGTCTTAGCAATAATTGTTTTTTGGATCTGTCTCCTTAAGAAAGGGAAACTAGCGAACATAAACAAATGGGACTTAATCAAATATAAAAGCTTTTGCATAGTGAAGGAAACCTTCAACAAACTGAAAAGGCAACCTACTGAATGGGAGAAGATATTTGCAAACTATATGTCTTATAAGGAGTTAACATCCAAAATATATAAAGAACTCATACAATTTAATATTTTAAAACCCTAAAACGATCGGATTATAAAACTAGCAGAGGACCTGAATAGGTATTTTTCCAAAGAAGACACACAGATGGATGACAGGCACATGAAAAGATGTTCAACATCACTAGTCATCAGGGAAATGCAAATCAAAAACCACAATGACATACCTCATACCTGTCAGAATGGCTATCATCAAAAAGACAAGAAATAAAATGTGTTGGCAAGGATGTGGAGAAAAAGGACCCCTCATGCACTGTTGGTGGAAATGTAAATTGGTACCGTCACTATGGAAAACTGTATGGAGGGTACTTCCCTGGTGGTCCAGTGGTTAAGACTCTGCATCCAATTCAGGGGGCACAGGTTCAGTCCCTGGTCAGGGAACTAAGAGCCCGCATGCCACGTGTCATGACCAAAAAAAATGTTTAAAAGAACTATAGAACTACAAGATGATTCAGCAATTCCTATCCTGGGTATTTATCTGAAGAAAAAAACCCACTAATTTGAAAAGATATATATTTTCTAATATTCATAGCAGCATTATGTACAATAGCCAGGATAAAGAAGCAACCTAAGTGTCCATTAACAGGTGAATGAATAAAGAAGATATATACACACCTCTATATATAAAATAGATAACTAATAAGAACCTACTGTATAGCACAGGGAACTTTACTCAGTACTCTGTAATGACCTATATGGGAAAAGAATCTAAAAATGAATGGATATAAGTATATATATATATAACAGATTCACTTTGCTGTATAGCAGAAACTAACATAACATCGTAAATCAACTATACTCCAATAAAAATTAATAAAAAGAAGATATGGTATATATACATATATATACAAACACACATACAAATGCATACACAATGGAATATTCCTCAGCCGTAAAAAGTAATGAAATTTTGCCATTTGTGACACTATAGGTGGACCTGCTCAGTGAAATAAGTCAGAGAGAGAAAGAAATACTGTATTTTTTCACTTATCTGTGGAATTTAAAAAATAAAATAAATGAACAATTATAACAAAACAGAAACAGACTCACAGAAACAGTTAACAAGCTAGTGGTTACCAGCTGGGGGTGGAGGGTGGGAGGAAGGGCAAAATAGGTGAAGAGGATTAGGAAGTACAAACAACTAGGTATAAAATAAATAAATTACGAGGATGTAATGTACAGCATCGGGAATACAGTCAATATCATAATAATTTTATATAGAGTATAATCTATAAAAATATTGAATCACTATGTTGCAACACCTGAAACTAATATAATATTGTAAGTCAACTATACTTCAATTAAAAAAAAACACTTTGTAGTTTTCAAAATATATTTGCATAGTTTATTTTATATAATCCTCTTTACAATAATCTTGTGATTCAAGCAGGGATTATTATTTTTGTTTTATGCAAGAGTAAACTAAGACTCAAACAAAGCAAAACACAACTCACCAGTAAATGATATATTAGATTTTAGAACTGGAAGGCATCTTTTGAGATTACATCTGTGAAATTATTATCGTATATACAGTATAATGTAGTTGATTCTGCAGGCTTTTGGTCTAGCTACTTAACTTTAAGCTGTGTGGAGTTACTCTCCTGTTTTGTAGATAAGGCATCTGAAGTATGACCGGATTGTGTCTTGGCCAAGGTCACATGGCTGAGACATTGTGACAACAGTATACACACTGGACAATGGGCTAGGGAACTGTTCACAGATTTTACTCTGAATCATTTAAGGTCCTCTTCCAGGACATCCAAATTCAATTGTGTATCACAACTTCCTATTTGTATCTATGGGACGATGTGACATGGAAAAAAGCACCTTGAACCTATAGCAAACAACGATAAACTTGGATATCAGAAAAGTGGTGATACATCATCGTGAAAGGAATTCTATGCACTAAAGCAGGCGACACAGCTTTACATGAGATCCCAAGGCAGAGGAGCCACTGGATAAAGAATTGTAGTCAACTGCATTATAGTAGGTTTCCTATTATTCCTCTATCCTGATTATTGTTTTAATAATGATAAGGTGTCAGACTAATTTCAAGGGCTGTTAATGTTTGCTCTGTCCTTCTTTTGGCTTTAGGAAGGTAACCAGATCTTTGCGTTCCCTTGTCTCAGGGATCTTAGAAGTTGCTTGGAGACTTCTCTGTGAGGAGATTGTGCTACGTTTGTTCAGAGAGGGAGAGAAGCATGCTGGCAGGGTGGAGATGGTGGTCAACTTGGGAAAGGAAGAACTATTCCCGAAGCTGCCAATGGGTGCAAGCCTATGGGTTCTTGAGCTACGAACAGCATCCTGGTTCCTCACGGTGCTGCCAGGACCCTAGAAGGGAAAGCTTCATGGTCCACCTGGTCAGGTTGGCCTCCAGATGCCAGAGCTCCCAGCCGGGGCAAAACTGCATGTCCCAGATTGGCATGGAAGCACAGGGCCTCCTGTCTACATGAGGACCTCCTGGGCTTGGACCATAAGCATATTCACAGTGAGCTGTAGGAGCTGAAGATGAGAGGGCCCTCTTTAAATATGAAGACCAGGGAAAGGCACTTGGCACTTCTGAATGCTGCTGTGGGCAGTGGAAGGAAACACCAACAATAATGAAACTGAATTTCTTGCTATTCAGTGGCATCTGGTACAGATTAAATTTGATTTAGAGAAATAAATGTGACATTAAGCCTATCTATCTATATCTATCTAATAAAAATAACAATATATGTACAGTTCTTTAAAGTTTACACTATACATTCACGCCTGCTATCTCACTGGGTACTAATAACCCTGTAAAGGGGTTAATGTTGTAGTTATATCCATTTTATAAGTGATTTTCCCAAGGTCCCAGAGCTTGTAAGGCAAGGCAGCTCCCATTGAGAGGGGGTCCCCTCCTTCAGTTCTAAGCCATTTCATTGATTCCCCTCCTCCTCTGTCTGCAATTGAAGTGATCACTTAACAAACATTCCCTGAGGAACTATAACATATTGGGCACTGTATAAGGCATAGGGATCCAAAATCTAGTAAGACATGGTCCCTGCCCTCAAGGAATCTTAGCTTTGAAGAGAAGAACTCCTGGGGCAGATTGGGGGGCCATGGTGAGGGGAGCGGGGAGATGAAGCTGCAGAGAAAGCCAGGAAGCTGATGATGAATGAATGTGCTCCAAGTTTTTATTCCAGAAACTGTAAATAGCCATTATAGGAGTTTGATCTTTTAATTTTTTTTAATTACAGAAACCATTGAATTATTAATTAATAAACCAATTCAATAAGTATTTTTTTAGCTTATTAACTTTATTTTATTTACTTGAAAAATCTTTATTGGAGTATCAGAAAGAGAAAAACAAATACCATATGCTAACACATATATATGGAATCAATAAGTATTTTTAAGTGCCAGGCCCTGTAAGATGCTGAGGAGTTAGTGGTTACCAAGATGGGTATGGGTCTCTGTTCTCACAAAATTTATATTCTATTGGAAAGAGATAGACAAAGCCCATGTTAGAAATAAACATAAGAAATTCGTTATGGACTGTGATGATGGCATGCTGTGAAGAAAATACACAGGGTCCTGGGATGAGGAGAAATGCGTGTTAAACAATCAGAGCTATATTTTAAAAATCTCTTCCTCTAGCCTCCACCTCTGTTTCCCCCGTGGTATACATTCTTTCACATCTTGATTATAAAATAAATATGTGCAAATATATGACTGCTTAATTTTCACAAATACAAGATAAGGCTAGATGCATTGCTTTGTAACCTGCCTTTTTTAAACTTAATAATACATTATCCTACCCTTCCATGATAATACATTTTGATCATTCATTTCTTTTAAATAGCTGCATAATATTGTTCCATAATATGAATGTATGTTATTTAACGTTTTTTTCTATTGAAGGTCATTCAGGTTGTTTCTAGTTTTTCTGCTGTTACAAACAGTGCTGTAATAAACATTCATATACCAATATTCTTACATATTGGTACTTTTCTTCTTGTTGGAAAGAGTTCTAGGTGTGATAGCTACCCTGGATGTTCCATTCCTTTTTAAATTTGAACGTATCCTGGCAGACTACTTTTCATAAAGGTTGTGGACATATATGAGAATGTATAAGTCCTCACACCCTCTTCACATCTTCCTAGATGTTCTCAGACTTAATTTGTGCCCATCTTATAAGGTGAAAAGTAGAATCTCATTGTTCTTTTGATTTGCGTTTGCTTGATGATGAGAGCTCACATAATTTTCATAGGTTTTTATTTTTATTATTATTTTTATTGGAGTACAGTTGTTTTAAAATGTTGTGTTTCAGGTATACAGCAAAGTGAATCAGTTATACATATACCTATGTCCACTCTTTTTTTTTTTTTTTTTAGATTCTTTTCCCATATAGGCCATTATAGAGTATTGAGTAGAGTTCCCTATGCTAGACAGCAGGTTCTTATCATAGGTCTGTTGATCATTTCATTCCTAGTGGATGAAAGGCCTGTTTATAGCCTTTGCCCATTTTTCTGTTTGTCTTCTCACCAATGAATGGGCACTCTGAATATATTAGGGATGTTAACTCTTTACCATATGTGATGCATATATTTTCTCCCATTTTATCATTTGCCTTTTGACTTTGTTTTAGGCATCATCAAAGGGTTTTAAGCAGGGGAGTAACGGGATTACATATGCATTTCTGAAAGCTCATTCTGCGAGCACATGGAGAACTCATTGGAAGGAACAAGATTGGCAGCAGGGTCACTATTGGTAGTTGGAGGTGCTGCACTACTCCAGGAAATGAATGGTGAGGGACTGAATTAATTCAGTGGTGGGAACAGAGAGGGAAAAATAAATTTGTGACTGTAAGGAAATGAAGTATATATGATGATGTGACTAATTGGATGGGGCTGTGATGAGGTTGAATTTCTGTTTCTGAGGCAGGTGAGTGAAAGGGTGTTGGTGGCATATTCTGAGAGAACACAGGGCTTGTGTGAGCGTGCAGATATCTAGTCTGGATTCAGATAGGATTTGGGGGTACCTAAAGGTGTGGAGAGGTACAGTAAGCTGCTGGGTTTTGGAGTATAGCTCACAGGAGAATGGTCTGTTCTGAGCAGCGGCTGAGGAGTTTTGGTGATACGCAGATGGCAGCTGACTACAGATGTAGGAGTTGGAAGCTGCTCTGAGAGATGGGGACTCTGAGGACCCTAGAAGTCTGAGGAGAAATCCCGTGGCACATCCACATTCAAAGGGTTCAACAAGCAGAGGAGCTGGCAATGGAGGCTCTTCCTTGCTTGGAGGCCCCAGAAGCCAGCCTGCACTCACCAGGGACAGAGGGGCCCCCAGGACTACTCCTTACGCTTGGTAGGGGTGTCTCCAGTCCGAGAAGAGGGCTGTGATGTAGGCACACCTCCTTCTCCTGTAGACAAGTCTCTCCCTTCTCCTCTTTCCCCCACTGCAGCTTGGGCAGGATCCAGAGATTCTCACTAGCTCTTCTCCCACTGAAGGATGTAGGCCTGCAGTTTCACTGGCCACTTGTTTGATTCTCCCTGGCTTCCAGCCAGAAAACCAACACACGCCATCGGGTCCCACTTCCTCCACATTCTCCAGAGGGCCCAGGTCTCTTTCTGACCTCCACTGCAGAGCTCAATTTACCATCTCAGTGAAAGGTGGTGGAATCTTTCACTAGCTCACTACAGCTTAATTTATGCCAAGGAAATGAAATGAATTCTCCTTAACAAAGTTCCAGTGAATGAGCTCACCCCACATTTGGTTTTTGAGTTAAAAGACCACTCTGAGATCTGGCCTGTCCTCCAAATACCAGAAAACTGGCTCCTGCCCATATGGAAATATTTGTTGTGTAAACTAGACTGATATGCAGCAGTTTTAAAAATTACTTCTACCCAATTTTTGTCCAGTGGGATTAAAGGAGTTCCAGGTGACACAGAAAGAGAAAACTTAAGTGTTTGTCTCAGTTGATAGTGACACGGTTTACAGAAGGACTTGTGAATGTAGACATGATCTAAGAAGCCAAAGTTTATGGAAGAACAACACACACTATGTAAAACACCTGGTCTCTTAAACAGGAACCTGATACTTTCTCATTTATCCAACTGTGGCTTGCCGATTAACTCATAGTCTCTGGCTCCATGGCTGTTTGTCTCTCCACTTTGATGCAATGTAAATTTGGCATAAATCTAGGGCCATCCATAGTTGAAGACTGCCATGGCAAATGAGTCATAACCATTGAATGTTATGGTTGGAAGGGGCTTTAAAGACCATCTAGGCCCAACCCCATCATTTTTCAGATGAGGAGACTGAGAGTAAAAACTTGTCCGCAATCACATGATTAGCTGATATACTGGATTTCACCTGGGTTTCCTGATCTCCGGACTTGTGGAGTTAGTATACCTCCATGCTATCACTCAGCAGTAGACAGGAAAGCTGGCTTTTGACTCCTCCCCACCTGTTCCTCTCTACCTTCTATGCCTCCAAATAAACATATTAGTTAAACCCTTGCCCTTGCTAAGCAAATTCGTCCTTAGACAAGGCCTCTGATGTCCCCTTCCAGCAGATGGACACTTCTAAGAAAGCTCCTCTTATATACAAATTTTGGAGTCACTGCTGACTTTCACCATGAACATTTGGTTGATGGGTCTGACAGGAACATAAAGGGTAAATATGGAGTGAAGAGAAATATTTTAAAATGTTGGAAGCTATCATAATACACTAGATATTAGATAATAAAAAAGGACGTCAGACCACAGGGCTGTCCACAACTCACTTCCAGTTTTATACCTGGCTTTTTATAACTGGCTTCAGTGACGTTTGTAGTACGGTTAACACTCACAGAGGATTATTTAAAAAAAATACTTCCTTCTCTACGCTAAACTAATGAATGAGCTAAATAATAATACTAGCCAGAGAAGAAACGTTGTGAAAATTTAATTCTCTTGATGTATATGTATATAATGATACTAGTGAAAATAAATATTACAGTACAAAAAGGAAAAAGTAATGGAGTAAGACTTTTAACTATAGTAATGTATTTTTTGGGGGAAGGGAAAATCCTTATACCTATGTTTTTCTGAAACTGTAATGAATAATAGTATTACAGTTTCTATTTCTGAGCTTTAACTTCTGCAAATTTGTCAATGACAAGCTTATCTTCTTTGCATATTCACGTTCCAAAAATAGTATGACCAGATTTGCCATCCTATCTTATGGAAGAACACTTTATTAATTTCAATTTCAATTTTTTTCGTGTGAAACAACATGTATACAAATAGAAAAGTCTCACACAGAAGGATACATTTGGTAGAAATTCATAAAAATCCCAATCACAATAGTCTAGAAATTTCAGTACTGTTCATATTTTTTTTTCATTCAGACACATTTCTAGTGGCTTTTTTTTTTTTTTTT
>RJWK010062049.1:0-12912 GCA_004363435.1 Platanista minor
CACTTAACTGGAGGGGTGGGGTCCGACCCCCTACATCCCCAGGCACCTCCTATGTGTCCCCATTTCCAGTGGAGGGTGAGGCAAATCAGGGCTGATAGTGTAAGGATTGGAAGCAGGGTCACGCTAGGGATGGGATTTAACTGCGGTAGTGTCCTGGCCAGGGACGAGTCTTGGAGCTTGTAGCTGGATGGGATGGAGCTACATTCAGGGACAGGGCCTGAACTGAGCCCACCTCCTGTTGGCTCGATGGGCCGGGCCTGAGGTAGAGCTGAGCCAGAATTGGGCAGAAGCCACGGCTGTGGGCAGGACCTTGGCCAGTGGGCGGAGCCTGACTCTCTGTCCCCGCAGGCTTCGAGGGCACCGTGTGTGAGCACAACGTGGACGACTGCTCGCCAGACCCATGCCACCATGGGCGTTGTGTGGATGGCATCGCCAGTTTCTCGTGCGCCTGTGCCCCGGGCTACACCGGCACGCGCTGTGAAAGCCAGGTGGATGAGTGCCGAAGCCAACCCTGCCGCCATGGTGGCAAATGCCTAGACCTAGTGGACAAATACCTCTGCCGCTGCCCTCCCGGCACCACAGGTGGGGCCGGGGACTGGGCTGGGGCAGAAACAGTACATCTGGTAGGACACAGAGGATTCGGGAATGGTGCTCCTGGTGGGGCACAGTGGTGGCAATCCCTGTCATGTTCCCCTTCCCCAGGTGTGAACTGTGAGGTGAACATTGATGATTGTGCTAGCAACCCCTGCACCTTTGGAATCTGCCGGGACAGCATCAACCGCTATGACTGTGTCTGCCAGCCTGGCTTCACAGGTGGGCAAGTGGTTGCTGTGGAATGGAGGTCTTTATAGGGTGAGGGTGAAATCACCCATCTTTCTTGGCCAGGTTTTGCCCCTCTCTTTGCACACTCTGGTCCAACGAGATTGTCGACGCTTTGCCCTGAGACAGTGCTTTCTCTTATTGGCATGTTGTCCCCATATTAGCTCAAGATTATCCTGGAACATACAGGAGGGTGTTCAGACTCAGGGATTGAGGTGTTTCTGAGTGAGGCCAGGGTAACCCTTGGTGGAAATGAAAGTGATTTCATATAAGTTTGGGGACAAGGATGATTTGGGGCAACGTACCTCTGGGTTGAGGAGGTGGGTATCCTAATTTGCACAAGAGATGATGTGTTGTGAAGCAAATGAGATTGTCCTTGCTCAAGGGTGTGGCTCTGCTAAATGGGGCAAGGTTGTCCCTCCCTGGTAGGCTCGGCTATCCTCGTTCTGGGACGAGGTTGTCTGCCTGCTCCCCAGGGCCTCTCTGCAACGTGGAGATCAACGAGTGTGCATCCAGCCCATGCGGTGAGGGGGGCTCCTGCGTGGATGGTGAAAATGGCTTCCAATGCCTCTGCCCACCTGGCTCCCTGCCCCCGCTCTGTCTTCCCCCAAGCCATCCCTGCGCCCAAGAACCCTGCAGTCATGGCGTCTGCCACGACGCACCTGGAGGGTGAGGCCTCTCCCCAGCCCCTGATCCCTACTGCTTCCCTGCCCTCCTGCCAGCCCTGACTGCCTCCTCCTTCAGGTTCCGCTGCGTGTGTGAGCTTGGCTGGAGTGGCCCTCAGTGCAGTCAGAGCCTCGCTCGAGATGCCTGTGAATCCCATCCCTGCTGGGCAGGCGGCACCTGCACCAGTGATGGAACGGGCTTCCGCTGTACCTGTCCCCCTGGTGTCCAGGGTGCGTGTCCCCACTTTCCCTCCCCAGGGCTGCCTCCTCCCTTCTTCCTTCTCATTTCCCTTCTGTTCCATTTTCCCTTCCTTCTCTGCATTTATAGCCCCCCCCCCAACTTTTTTTCCTCTCCCATCCCTACCCAGGAACTTGGGAAGTGGGTATCAAGGTGGGGACCTTAGGGCTTCCCTGGTGGCGCAGTGGTTGAGAGTACTGCCTGCCGATGCAGGGGACACGGGTTCGTGCCCCGGTCCGGGAAGATCCCACATGCCGCGGAGCGGCTGGGCCCATGAGCCATGGCCGCTGAGCCTGCGCGTCCGGAGCCTGTACTCCGCAACGGGAGAGGCCTGCGTACCGCACAAAAAGCAAACAAACAAACAAGGTGGGGACCTTGGGGGGAGATGGGAAAATGGAATCTCTCAAGACTGTCTCACTCTGCCTGCCCACTACAGGCCGTCAGTGTGAGCTGCTGTCCCCCTGCACCCCAAATCCCTGTGAGCATGGGGGCTACTGTGAGTCTGCCCCTGGCCAGCTGGCTGTCTGCTCCTGCCCCCCTGGTTGGCAAGGTACATCAGCTGCTTCTTCCTCTTCCTCTCCCTCATCTCCTTTGCAACCTGCCCCATACTGGGTGATGCTGGGGACCCAAAGGGGGAGTTACTCCTGGCCCTGCCTTTTAAGGGAGCTTCCTTCTGGGAAGAAACAGAGCTAGACACAGACACTTGCAGCCTATGTGGTCAGTTCAGAAGATGAGGAAGGGCTGTGGGGTTGGGGAAGCTAGGAATCAGGCTGAGAGTTTTGGGGACAGCCTGGAGGATCAGACCTCAGTCACAGAATGCATTCACCACCCTCTGAAACAAGGAGAAGGCAGTTCTGGAACAGTGTGTGCAAAATGCCCAGAGGCAAACTGTTCTTGCCTTCATCCATCTCAGCTTTCAGGTTCTTCCTGAGAGCCAGGTACCCTCAGACCCTACCCTGTGCCTTCTAACCTGGTATGTTATTTTATTCCCCACCCCCAGGCTCACGATGTCAGCAGGACGTGGATGAGTGTGCTGGCCCCTCACCCTGTGGTCCCCATGGTACCTGCGCCAACCTGGCAGGGAGTTTCAGCTGTACCTGCCACGAGGGCTATAGTGGCCCTTCCTGTGATCAGGACATCGATGACTGTGACCCCAGTGAGTTCAGGGGAGCTCTTGGGGAGGGTGCTGACCTAAGGAACAGGTTCATCAAGCCCCTGCATGTGCCTAGCACTGTGTTTTCATTTCATCTTCACAGTTATCTTACTCTCCCCATTTTGCTCATGAAAACTGAGGTCCCAGAGAGGTTAAGTAACTTGCCCAAGGTCATGCAGCAAGTAGAGGGATGAGCTGGGAGAGGACTCTGAAGCCTATATAGATTGCCTCTGGCAGCAAGCAAGTTAGGATTGTGTGTAAAGTATGAGATAACAGGCCCCTAGTGAGTCTCCAGGAGCACTGTTCAATGGACAAATAATGCAAACCACATATGAATTAAATTTTTTCTAATAGCCACATTCAAAAGTAAAAAAAACAAACAAAAACAGGTTTATTTAACCTAATACATAAAAATATTATCATTTCAGTATAATCAATTTAAAATTATTGAGATATTTTACATTTTTTTTTTTTTTTTCATACTGAGTCTTCACAATCTGAAATCTGGTATCTGTTTTATGCTTACAGTACATCTCAAATTGGACCAGCCACATGTCAAGGGCTCAAGAGCCACATGTGGTCAGTGGCCACTTTACTGGCTGGCCCAGGTCTGGAGGAGACCTCCTGTGCTGAGCCTAGGACTTAAGCAGACACAACTAGTACTTGGCAGCTCAAAGGGACCCTTTTTTGGCTTCTCCAACCCCTCCCCCCTTCCACATAGGCGAGGTTTCCACATAAGGGAGGGGGTGAGGCCACAGAGGGGACAGAGTTTGATCCCCCTGGCCAAATGTGCCCCTCCCAATTAAGCCTGGTTTTCTCCTAATTTCCCTCTACACAAGACATGGCCAGGTCAGGCTGGACTGACAGGGGGCGAGGTGTGTGACCAGACCTCCTCCTTTCTGCCTATAGACCCCTGCCTGAATGGTGGCTCATGTCAGGATGGAGTGGGCTCCTTTTCCTGCTCCTGCCTACCTGGCTTTGCTGGTCCCCGCTGCGCCCGAGATGTGGATGAGTGTCTGAGCAGCCCCTGCGGCCCAGGCACCTGCACAGACCACGTGGCCTCCTTCACCTGCACCTGCCCGCCGGGTTATGGAGGCTTCCTCTGCGAGCAGGACCTACCTGACTGCAGCCCCAGGTGGGTGGGGCCTGTCCTGGGAGTCAGGGGTCCTGGCATTGGATGGGGAGTGGGGTCAAGGGGAGTCCTCGGCTTGGCACCCACCTCAGGACTCTGATGCCTGATGGGTTAGTGTCCGGGAAGGGGCAGGCCATCTGTTGGGAGGTCACCTTAGGTACCCTGGTCTATGAGGGAGCCAGGCCAGACCAGGGTGGGGTCTCCACGTGGCTTCCACGTAGCCCAAAAGTACCTGGTATATCGGGGCTAAGGGACAGGACCGGGGGTGGGGGGTGGCCTCTGCTGGGACTGCAGCTTCTCCTTGGGGTAAGGGTTTTGCCCACTCAAAGCTAGGAGGGGGCTTCCCTGGTGGCGCGGTGGCTAAGAGTCCGCCTGCCGATGCAGGGGACGCGGGTTCGTGCCCCGGTCCGGGAAGATCCCACATGCTGCGGAGCGGCTGGGCCCGTGAGCCATGGCCGCTGAGCCTGCGCGTCTGGAGCCTGTGCTCTGCAACGGGAGAGGCCACAACAGTGAGAGGCCCGCGTACCACACACACACAAAAAAGCTAGGAGGGGCCCATGAAGGAGGGTGGGGCCTTCGAGGGGGCGGGGCCTGACGCACCCCTCTCCCTCCAGCTCCTGCTTCAATGGCGGGACCTGCGTGGATGGTGTGAACTCATTCAGCTGCCTGTGCCGCCTGGGCTACACTGGCGCACACTGCCAACATGAGGCTGACCATTGCCTCTCGCGACCCTGCTTGCACGGGGGCGTCTGCACTGCCGCCCACCCCGGCTTCCGCTGTGCCTGCCCTGAAGGCTTCACCGGCAGGCAGTGCCAGGTGGGCGGGGTCACTGGAGTTTTGGGGGAGAGTCTAGAAGGATAGTCTGAGGGAGCGGCCTGCTGGGTACTCTGATTGGGAAGCCTGCCTGGATCCTGGGGGAGGAATCTGGAGAGGTATTCTGGAGCCTGCCCAGGACTCTGGAGGAGAAGCTGGGTCCGTTTTCAAGGGTCCCCAAGAGCAGGCACCGTGGCCTTCCTTTCCAGACGCTGGTAGACTGGTGCAGCCGCACGCCTTGTCAGAACGGCGGCCACTGTGCCCGGACCGGGGCCTCTTTCTACTGCCTTTGCCCCCCGGGATGGAGCGGCCGCTTCTGTGACATCCAGAGTCTACCCTGCAGAGAGGCTGCAGCCCAAATCGGTGAGGGGGTGCGCGTGACTGGGTTTGGGGGGCTTGGGAGGATGTGTATGCACATACATCCTGCTAGTGTGAGCCGAATGAGAGTGCAACAGAGCATGTAGACATGGTGGGGATATATGACTCTGTGACAGCTGGCCAGGACAAGGATGGTGTGTATGTCTATCACCATGAGACAACCAGGATGTCTGCAACGCTGTGTGTGACCTAGCTGGCGTGAGCTTCGAAGGTGTGTTCTTGTCAGTTTCAGGGGATGTGTGACAATCTGACGGAGTGTGGGTGAGACCTTGGTGACTGAAGCTAGTTGGGGGTGTTGGGTGGTGCTGTGTGTGACGTGGGCCTGACGCTGTTCTCCTCTGTCCAGGGGTGCCCATGGAGCAGCTGTGTCAGGCTGGTGGGCAGTGCGTGGACAAGGACAGCTCCCACTACTGCGTGTGCCCAGAGGGCCACACAGGCAGTCACTGTGAGCGGGAGGTGGACCCCTGCTTGGCCCAGCCCTGCCAGCATGGGGGCACCTGCCGAGGCTACATGGGAGGTTATGTGTGCGAGGTAAGGAGCGCCCCGTGGAGGGGACAGGGGAGATAGTCACTCCTGGGTGGGTCTGGCTACACACTTCTGTGTGTCTATAGCCTGGTGTGGTGTCTCTCTCTAGGCACGTCTGTGTTTTTGCTTTTGTTACTCTGGGTATATCTTTGTGGGTGTCATTCTGGGTAGATCTTAGGGTGTCTCTGTCTGGGTGTACTTCTGTCTTTGGTTGTTTCTTGGACATATCTATGTGTGTCTCTGTGCATGGTGCCTCTTTGGGTATGAATGCATGTGCCAGTGTCTGAATGTGCATCTCTGGTTGTGTGTGTCTTGTGTGTATCTGGGTATCTGGGTGTTTCTCCTGTGGGTCTGTCTTGTGCATTTGTATTGTGTGTCCCTTTGCACAGAGTGTATCTGTAGCCCTTGTGCCTGTGTGTCCTTCCATGTCTGGGTGTGTTTCCATGTACTGGGTGTGTGTGTGTTTCTGCACACTGGGCATGGCTCTGTGTGTTGGATGACTGTATGTGTCCTTTTGCACTGGGAGTCTCTGTATTTTCATGGTGAGTATCCGTGTCTCTCTGGGCTGAGTGGGTCCCTGCCTCACCCCCACTGCAGTGTCCAGCTGGCTACACTAGTGACAACTGTGAGGATGACATGGATGAGTGTGCCTCCCAGCCCTGCCAGCATGGGGGCATCTGCATTGACCTTGTGGCCCGTTATCTCTGCTCGTGTCCTCCAGGAACGCTGGGTAGGCCAGTGTCAGGGTTGGGGGACAGGACGGGAGGCTGGGTTTCTGACTGCTCCTGACTGCTCCCCATCCCGCCTTCCCCTAGGCGTGCTCTGCGAGATTAATGAGGATGACTGTGGCCCAGGCCCACCCCTGGACCCGGGCCCCCGGTGCCTGCACAATGGTACCTGTGTGGACCTGGTGGGTGGCTTCCGCTGCACCTGCCCCCCGGGATACACCGGCCTGCGCTGTGAGGCGGACATCAATGAGTGTCGTCCAGGTGCCTGCCATGCGGCACATACCCGGGACTGCTTGCAGAAACCAGGTGGGGGCTTCCACTGCCTTTGTCATGCCGGCTTCACAGGTAAGCATGGGAGAGGGGGCTGGCCTGCGATCCTGCCTGTATTCCCCATTGTGGCTGATCCACATGCTTCTGCTTGCCCAGGTCCCCACTGTCAGACTGTCTTGTCTCCCTGTGAGTCGCAGCCATGCCAGCATGGAGGCCAGTGCCATCCCAGCCCCGGCTCTGGGGGAGCTCTGACTTTCTCTTGCCACTGTGTCCCGGTAGGTGGGGTGGACACTCACATCAAGGTCTCTGGGAGAGGAGTGGGAGCATGCCCTCATGGGAGGGTGTGGCTTTAGGGGAAAAGAGGTGTAAGATGGAAGCGGTTTCTGGGGAATGTTGAAATTACCTGGAGGTTGTGTGTTTGTGTCTCTCTGGAATTTGGAGTTGTGGCCTCTTGGGGAAGGCTGGGCTTACCTGCAAGGTGGGGCTCCAGTGGAAGAGGGAGAGGTTGAGCCAGACCTGGGGAGACTGGAGGTCCAACCTTTCCCAAGTCCTGATCCCCCATATTCCCCTCTCTCTCCCCCTTCAACCCTCAATCCTCTTCTCCACCCTTCCATTTCTCTTTCCCTCCTTCCTCTCTGTCTCCTCCCCTTCTCTCCCTCCGTCCCCTGACACCCGCAATTTTTTTTTCTCTCCTTTCCCCCCACCCAACCCACAGCCGTTCTGGGGCCCGCGTTGCGAGCGGGTGGCACGTTCCTGCTGGGAGTTGCAGTGCCCGGTGGGCGTCCCGTGCCAGCAGACGGCCCGTGGACCGCGCTGCGCCTGCCCCCCGGGGCTGTCTGGTCTCGCCTGCCGGGGTTCCCGGGGGTCGCCACTGGGAGCCGCCAATGCCAGCTGCGTGACCTCCCCCTGCCTCCACGGGGGCTCCTGCCGCCCGGAGACGCTGGTGCCCTTCTTCCGCTGCGCGTGCGCGCCAGGCTGGGCTGGGCCGCGCTGTGAGATACCTGCAGCGGTGCCCGAGGCCCCCGAGGAGCCGTCTTGCCCGAGAGCCGCCTGCGAGGCCAAAAGCGGCGACAAGCGCTGTGACCGAGAGTGCAACAGCCCAGGCTGCGGTTGGGACGGCGGCGACTGCTCGCTGAGCGTGAGCGACCCCTGGCGGCAGTGCGCGGCGTTGCAGTGCTGGCTCCTCTTCAACAACAGCCGCTGCGACCCCGCCTGCAGCTCGCCCGCCTGCCTCTATGACAACTTCGACTGCCGCGCAGGCGGCCGGGAGCGCACCTGCAAGTGAGCCGGTCCTCACTCTGTGTCTTGTCTGTCCATGTGTCACATCTGACCATCCATGGGCCCTGCCTCTCTATCTGCCCATCCGTTTGCCTTGGTTGTCCCTTCACTTGACCCATCTGTTTCTTAGTGTACCGTCTGCCCATTCATGTGTCATTTGTCTGTCTGTCTTCCCATTCCTGTGCCCTGTCTGTCCATCCTTGTTCCCTGCCTATCAATGTGCCCACCTGTCTGTTCATTCATGTGCTCCTTTTGTCTGTTTTTCTGTCTGCCTCTGCACTCCCTCTGTCCCTCCCTGTGCCCTGTTTGTTTGTCTTTCTGTCCATCCATGAATTCTTTTTGTCCCTCTATACATACACCCAACTGTCTGTCTGCACACCTGCTTGTCCATCCTTGGACCTCATCTGTCCATCTGTCTGTCTCTGTGCCAGTCTGTCCATCTGTGTGCCCCATCTGTCCATCTTTGTGCCCCACCTGTTCATCCATGTGCCTCTTCTCTCTGTCCTTCTGTCCATTCACACACCCTTTTTGCCCCTCTATATGCCCATCCATCTGTCCTTGCTCCTGCCTGTCTATTCCTGCCCCTCTTCTGCCATTCTCTATGTCTGTTCATGAGCCCTATTTGTCCTGTGCATTCCATTTGTACATCCCTGTGCTGTGCCCTGTGTGACCCTCTGTGTGTTCCTCTGCCTGGAACCCTTTCCTTACTTTTACCTTCCTGTCCTCATTCCCATTCTCACTCTCCCCCTTGTTCATTCTGCTCCAGCCACCCTGGCCTTTCTTCCGTTCTTCAGATTCCCCAGGCTTGGCCCCACCTCAGTGCCTTTGCACTGGCTGTTCCCTCTGCCTGGAATGCTCTCCTTCAGGAAGCCACATGGCTCCTCCCTCACCTCCTTCAAGTTTTTGCTCAAGCAGTGACCTTCTCAGTGAGCTACTCCCTGGCCACCCACCCCCAGCCTTATTTTTTTCCTTAGCATTTAATTCCATATAGATGTGTGTGTGTGTGTGTGTGTGTGTGTGTGTGTGTGTGTGTTTAAATTTAGCCGAAATTTATTCTTTATTGGTGTGTGATCGAAATGCTGTATGTTCTGCTCATTCATCTCCTTTAATATTTGTCTCCGCCCACTACCACCCAGTTCCACGTGGGTAGGGATTTATGTTGGGTCCGTATCCTTAGAGCCTACAGTAGCGCCCAGCATATAACAGGTCGCTCTCAGTAGTTATTGACTTATTAATAGTTACAAAGCAATGGCTGTGTTTGCAGAAAGTCTGATACATTCCACAAGCACGTGGATACACTCCAGTTCTCTGCGCTTGCACTGTCCCCAGAGTCTGGGTGCTCTGTGGTGTTTGCGTGCAGCAGAGTTGGAGGCTCCCTTGACCCCACCCCTCTCTGTCCCCAGCCCAGTGTATGAGAAGTACTGTGCGGACCACTTTGCCGATGGCCGCTGCGACCAGGGCTGCAACACAGAGGAGTGCGGTTGGGATGGACTGGACTGTGCGGGTGAGGTGCCAGCTCTGCTGGCCCGAGGCGTCCTGGTGCTCACTGTGCTGCTGCCGCCGGAGGAGCTGCTGCGCTCCAGCGCCGACTTCCTGCAGCGGCTCAGTGGCATTCTGCGCACCTCGCTGCGCTTCCGTCTGGATGAGAACGGCCAGGCTATGGTTTTCCCTTACCACCGGCCTGGTCCTGGCTCCGAATCCCGGAACCGGCGGGAGCTGGCCCCTGAGGTGATCGGGTGAGTGACTTCCCCCGGGGGAGCCGTGGCGCCCACGCAGACGCTAGGCCGGGCGTGGGAAGGGGCACCATTCATCAGGTCTTGTGCATTTACTTCCCTTAACATCTGGGAGAGCCTTCTTGGCAATACATACAGCGTCATACAATACGTGCACATCAGTCTCGGCACCACTGACATTTGGGGCCGGATCATTCTTTGCTGTGAGGGGCTGTCCTGTCTTGTGCACTGTAGGATGTTTAGCAGCATCCTTAGCCTCTATCCACTAGATGCAAGCAACGCACCTCCCCTTCCCTAAGATGTGACAACCCAACATGCCTCCAGACATGGGCAAGGGTCCTTTGGGGGAACAGAATAGCCCCTGGTCTAGCGCTATTTCCTTCTGGAGAGGCAGGGGTATAGCAGAGTGTTTAAGGGCATGTGTAGTTTTTTGTTTGTTTGTTTTAGAAATGGAAAATGTAGAACTCTCCTGCTGGTGGCCTGGTAGAGGGGCCAGAAGGGAGATGTGGCTTCTGAGCAGAGTGAGACGTGCCACAGGGAGGAGGGCTGGAGGCTAGAGATGAGGGGCAGTGCCTCTGACTGGGTATGGCTGGAATGGGGGAGATGGAGAGGATAGTTGATGGATGTGCCAGTCCCTGGCTGGGGTGACTGAGTTGCTGGAAGTGGTCTCATCAAGATGAAGACACAGGGTGAAAACCAGGGGTTACTTTGGGGCTTCCAGAGGGATCTGGGGGTCTCGGAGAGACCCTCAGGAGGCAGTTGGGGTCGGAAGATTGAGAGAAGAAAGAAAAAAGGGTTTGGCAATCATTGCATCCATGGGAGGGACACAAAGATGTGGGGACAGAAGGATCATCTGGGGACACTGAGTCCTAAGGATTGGTTGAAGGAAATTAGCTCAGAAAAGAGAAGAAGAAATAGAGCCAGGGCTCAGGGCACTGGGCATCCGAAAGAAGGAAAATGTTTGGAGGGTTGGGTTCCTGGAAGCAGAGCCTGAGATGGAGATTCAGATACATGTGATGTATTGGAAGGGTGCTCTCAGTAGACAGGGAATGAGGGAAGTAGGATGGGGCAGGGGAGGAACTGAGGCAGGAGGTAGCCTCAGCCAGGGTCCGGCCTCAGCCAGAGTCCAGCCTGGAGAGCTCTGGAGGGTGAATAGCACCTCAAAGTTGGTCCCACCTTGAGACAGGAGGGCCAGCTTTTGTACACCCCACATGAGCCAATCCCTGGCTGAAGGCTTCCCTAAGGGGTGTCACCTCCCAAGTGAAGGGATCCCCACTTTGCTGAGGCCAGAGAGGCAGCTGTCAACTGTTAGGAGCCAATGCTCATAGCAGGCAGGAGATGGATGCACCAGCCTGATAAAGGAGAAGCTGACATGGAAACAATGACCATTGGATTCATGGCTCAGAGGACACTGGTGGCTACAGCAAGACTCATTTTGGGAATTGATAAAGAATTTTAAACATATACAAAAACAGAGCCGGGTAATGAATGTCTAGGTACCTAGGACCTAGCATTGACAATTAACACATATGGCCATTATTATTTCATACATAGTCCCTTCAATTTGTCCTAGTTCCCATGTTATGTTGAAATAATTTCTAGATAGCGTGTCGTTTCATACGTAGACGTGTCAGTATGTTTCTGTAAAAAATAAGCTCTCTTCTTTAAAGCACGATAGTACCATGATCACAGTTAAAAAAATAAATGTCCTTAATATCACCAAATATATAGTAAGTATATTTAAAAAAAGACTGGTTTGGGGGTTGTGGTAGAGTTGGATGCTAGATAGAGGGCAGTGGTGACATGGTGAGTAGAGACGCTGGAGCCTGGTGCAGGGGAGTGGGGATGGGACATGGTGCAGGGCTTGTAGGAGTGCCTGCTGAGTCTGCCTGTCCCTCTGTTGTGTCCCCGCAGCTCTGTGGTGATGCTGGAGATTGACAACCGTCTGTGCCTGCAGTCGCCTGAGAATGACCACTGTTTTCCTGATGCCCAGAGTGCGGCGGACTATCTGGGAGCGTTGTCAGCGGTGGAGCGCCTTGACTTCCCGTACCCACTGCGGGCGGCACGGGGTGAGGGCCAGCCTGGCGGGTGATGAGGGTGGAACCGGGGCTCCCATGGTGGGGTGGGCCTTGGCCCCTGGTTGAGACCCCCTGCTTCCTGCCCGCAGGGGAACCGCTGGAGCTGCCAGAGCCAAGTGTGCCGCTACTGCCCCTGCTGGCTGCAAGCGCCGTCTTCCTGCTGGTCATCCTCATCCTGGGCGTCATGGTGGCCCGCCGCAAGCGTGAGCACAGCACCCTCTGGTTCCCCGAGGGCTTTGCGCTGCACAAGGATGCTGTAGCTGGCCACAAGGGCCGGCGGGAACCCGTGGGCCAAGACGCTCTGGGCATGAAGTGAGGACCCTGACTCAGCCCATTCCCTGTCCCTGACTGTGGGTCTTTGTGAGCCCTTGAGCCCACCTTGACCTGACTTTGACCTCTGACCCCTACCTGACCCTAACTTCAGACTCTAGCCTGGACCCCAGTGTTCATCCCCTTGACCACTGATTCGATAATCCCTGGGAATCACCCCTGCCTGATGCGTGACACTTGGCCCCATTTCCTATGATCCAGTTACCTCACTCAGATCCTACTCTGACTCTACACTGACCCCAGCTTCTCAGATTTCACCCTGATACTCAAAATTTGTTCCCACATGACTACTGATCTCGTGATCCCTGTCTGCATCCCAATCGCTTGCTGGCCCTGTGACCCTATCCTCTATGACCCCCAATATCACCTCTGGCTCTAACACACCCTGACTTTTGACCTCACCTCTGACCCCCTTTCCACCCCAACTCAGGGCTCATTCCCCATGATTCTCAATCTTGGCCTTGGCCGTGGGCTTCACCTCCAACCCTGGCCTGTACCTCAAGACTCCAACCCCACCCTGACCTAATCCCTGAATTTATCCCTCTCCTGTCACCCTGTGACCCCTGGCCCCTCTCCACAACCTCCTCGATCCTGGCTACATCTCTCACCTGTTATGAGGATAACTCTATCCTCCATGACCCCTGACGTCATCTTCTATAACCCTGCTATATGCCTGGGACCCTCACCTGTCCCACAGCCCACTGCTCTGACCTCTGACCCCACTCCTGTTCTTCCCCAGTTCCACCTTATGACCCTGGCCGTCACCCATCAC
>RJWK010062050.1:0-12912 GCA_004363435.1 Platanista minor
CTTTTTTTTTTTTTTGCGGTACGCGGGCCTCTCGCTGTTGTGGTCACTCCCGCTGCGGAGCACAGGCTCCGGACGCGCAGGCTCAGCGGCCATGGCTCACGGGCCCAGCCGCTCCGCGGCACGTGGGATCTTCCCGGACCGGGGCACGAACCCGCGTCCCCTGCATCGGTAGGCGGACTCCCAACCACGGCGCCACCAGGGAAGCCCGTCTCTGAGGACCTTGTTGTCATCAGGAGTGATGAGCAAGAAGCGGTGAGGAGAAAGAGAGACGGAAAAGAAAATTTTCCGTGGAGAAGGGGGTGTGGCCACGGCATTGAGCAGGCACTGGTGATGGGGTGATAACACACCCTTCAAAGGAGGTGGAGAAAAGCACTCGGAGGGAATACATGTCCGGAAGGAGGAGGAGGACTCCTACCTCAGCTCCAGCCCCAGTGGTCAGAGGGAGACAGGAGAAAAAACAGCCTCCCTGGGAGGGCTGCTTGCAGATAGACACGCCATCATTTTTTTCCGGCTTTACTGAGATATAATTGACACATAACAGTGTGTGAGTTTAAGGTGTACACGATGATGCCTTGTTACCATATATTTCCCATTTATTGCCACGGTAAGATCAGGAACACTTCCTTCTCTTCACACAACTACTATTTTTTTGTTGAGGTTGTGAGAACGTTTAAGATCTATTCTCGGAAACTTCCAAGTAAACAATATTGTTAACTAGTAGGCACCATTGCTGGAATTAGATCCTCAGAACTTAGTCATCTGATAACTGGAACTTTGTACGCTTTGACCAGTATCTCCCCATCTTCCCCACCCCCACCTCTGGCAATCACCCACCTGTTCTCTGTTTCTATGAGTTCAGCTTTTTTTTTTTTTTTTAATGTATATTTTAACATTTTATTTATTTAATTAATTTATTTTTGGCTGCATTGGGTCTTCGTTGCTGCGCACGGGCTTTCTCTAGTTGCAGCGAGCAGGGGCTACTCTTCATTGCAGTGCACGGGCTTCTTGTTGCAGTGGCTTCTCTTGTTGCGGAGCATGGGCTCTAGGCGCATGGGTTTCAGTAGTTGTGGCACGTGGGCTCAGTAGTTGTGGCTCGCGGGCTCTAGAGCGCAGGCTCAGTAGTTGTGGTGCACGGGCTTAGTTGCTCCGCGGCATGTGGGGTCTTCCTGGACCAGGGCTCAAACCCGTGTCCCCTGCATTGGCAGGCGGATTCTTAACCACTGTGCCACCAGGGAAGTCCCCATACTGTTTTGATTACTATAGCTTCATAAGATAGTTTGAAATCAGGATGTGTGTTGCTGTGTGCTTTGTTCTTTTTTTCTCAGGATTGCTTTTTCTACTTGGGGTCTTTTGGGATTTTTTTTTTCTACTTCTATGAAAAATGCCATTGGAATTTTGATAGGCATTGCACTGAATCTACAGGTGGCTTTGATTAGTATGGATGTTTTAACTATATTAATTCTTGTGATCCATAAACAAAGGATATCTTCCAATTTATTTGTGCCTTCAATTTCTCTCATTGGGGCCTTACAGTTTTCAGTGTATAGCTCTTTCACCTCCCTGGTTAAATTTATTCTTAAGAGTTTTATTATTTTTGATGCAGTTGTATATGGTATTGTTTTCTTTATTTCTTTTTCAGATAGTTCATTGTTAGTGTATAGAAATGCAACTTATTTTTGTATGTTGATTTTGTAACCTGCAACTTTACTGAATTCATTGATCAGTTCTAATGGTTTTTTCGTGGTGTCTCTAGGGTTTTCTATATAAAATCATGTCATATGAAAACAGACAATTTTACTTCTTCCTGTCTGATTTGGATGACTTTTTTTTTTTCTTTTCTGATTGCTCTGGTTAGGACTTCTAGTACCATATTAAATATGAGTGGTGAGAGTGGGCACCCTTGTCTTGTTCCTGATCTCAGAGAAAAAGCTTTCAACCTTTCACCATTCAGTATGTTATGTTAGCTGTGGGCTTATCATAGATGGCCTCTATTATGTTGAGGTGCATTCCTATACCTACTTTGTTGACAGTTTTTACCATGAAAGATGTTGGATTTTGACAAATACTTTTCCTGTATTATTGAGATGATCACATGATTTTTGTCCTTCATAATATTAATATGGTGTACCACAATTACTGATTTGCATATGTGGAACCATCCTTGCATCATTGATCATGGCGTATGAGCTTTCAATGTGCCATGGATTTTGGGTTGCTAGTATTTTAATGAGAATGTTTTCATCTATATTCAACAGGGATATTGACCTGTAGTTTTCTTTTCTTGTAGTGTCCTTTTCTGGCTTTGGTATCAGGGTAATGCTGGCCTCATGAAACGAGTTTGGGAGTGTTCCCTTCTCTTCAATTTTTTGGAAGAGTCTGAGGATTGGTGTTAATTCTTCTTTGAACGTGTGGTGGAATTCACCCCTGGGCTTTTCTTTGTTGGGAGGGCTTCGATTACTGATTTAGTCACCTTACTCATTATTGGTCTGTTTAGATTTTCTGTTTCTTCATGATAAAGGCTTGGTAGGTCGCATGTTTCTAGTAATTTATCCATTTCTTCTAGATTAACTGATTTGTTGGCATATAATTGATTCTACTAATCTTATGAGCCTTTGTATTTCTGTGGTACCAGTTGTAATGTCCCCTCTGTCATTTATAATTTTATTTATTTGCATCTTCTCTCTTTTTTTTTTTTCTTAGTAAGTCTAGCTAAAGGTTTGTCAATTTTGTTTACCTTTTCAAAAAACCAGCCCTTAATTTTGTTGATCTTAATTGTGTTGATATTTCCTGTTGTTTTCATGGATTTCTGCTCTCATCTTTGTTATCTACCACCGCCCTTCTGCCAGCTTTGGGTTTAGTGTGTTCTTCCTTTTCTAGTTCCTTGAGGTCACTGCTATCATTTTGAAGTATTCCTTCTTGGATCTTTTTCTGTGCAGTGCTGTAGACATAAATGTATCCAGAGAGGTATGTGTATGTGTATGGGGGGGTGGCTTTGGATTTTTGTATAAATGACTTCAGACTTTAGCTGTTATTTTTTAACTTGTTTTTCTAAGCCATCGATGTGTCTTGGAGGCTGTCCATCTGCAGAGACGGGGCTCCTTCATCTCTGTAACAGCTGCAGAGTGTTCCATAGGATGTCCATACTGGAGTCTGCTTATCCTGTCGCCTCTGATGGGCACTTTGGGGCTTTCCAGTCACATAACCTCCTTGCGCACATGGGTGCCTATTTCTCTTTGGTAGATCTGGGGCTCAGGTTTCTGCTGGAGGAAGAGGGTGAAGGAAAATTTCAATGAAGAATGGTTGTTGGTGATGAGACACTGAGTCCCATGGGGCCAGCAGAGGGCTTCACGGGCTGGTGGGGGTGGAAGATGGCGTTGTTGTAGAGCATCTATAAAGCTAGGGATGACCAGGAAGCTTGGGCTTCTTTGGGGTCAGGGGTCAACAGGGATGCATGCCATAATGGCTCTCATCCTGCTGGCCTATTAGTTATTGGGACTAGCCTTGGTGGTCTGAGGAGGTAGGCAGCGTCATGGAGGGGATGAGGGTCTCATGGTGAGCCCTGAGGACATGAGGGGCTTCCCTTGGGTCCTGCTGTGGCGAGCCTAGGGCAGCAGTGGGCAGCTTGTGTCCATGGCTCTGCCAGGATCATTCCTTTATGAGCATTTCCTAGGACATCATGTGTTCCCCAAAAGCTTTGTTTTAATGACTGCAATGATTTGGTCATCTGGATGCATCATAATTTATTTAACCAAACCCAGATGGCTTGATGTTTAGGGAAAAGGAATCCCTTGACCACTGCCCTCAAAGTCAGGGGAACCAGCTGCATGTGACCAGAGTGGAGATATATACTGGGACAGGCAGGGAAAACCAACGATTAATCACTAGACAGCTGTTAGGTAGGAACTGATCACGGGAAACAAACAGACAAACTAGTTTAGTTCCGTGGAACATATATTCCAGCAAGAAAGGCAGGTGTTGAACATTTACCACAAAATGTTACCAAAGTATTGATATTCAGAAGACTGCCAAGGAGAAGGTAGGATGTTTTCAGAGCAAGTGGCAGATGGACCCAGATTGAGACTCTAGGAAGGTTCCCCTAAGTAAGTGAGGTCAGAGCTGAGACAGCTAGCCCAGCCCCATTCTTCCTTGGATTCCTGAGACTCAAATCCATGCAACCCAACCGCAAAACAGGCAAACAGAGAGTCTAAATCCCTCTAAATTAACCATCCAGGTATCCACCCATCCACCCATCCATCCATCCATCATCCACCCATTCATCCATCCGTTCACCTGCCCATCCAGGCATCCACCCACCCATCCATCCATCCTCCATCCATTACCCACCCATCCATACACTGTATATATAAAGCCTGTCCTTGGACCCGATCCTGTGCGGCCAGGCAGGCACGGATTCAACCCTGGCCTAGGTGGCACTGCTCCCGGTGCAGCTGGCTCTCTTCCTGCCCCCAGCCGCCATCCCTCCGCCCGACACAGAGGAGGACAGCCGCCTGCAGATGAACGAGATCTGGGCGCAGCTCATCGGGGGCTTCAAGGAGCAGCTGGAGATGTGACGCAGCCTGGTGGATCTGGAGAACACCAGCATCGAGCTGCACATGGACGTGTCCCACTACCTGCTGACCATGTCAGAGTGAGTGTGCCCACCCTCCCAGGGATGGGCCGGGGAGGCCAGCAGGACCTGGGGACCCTGGGGTGGGGAGCTCCTTTTTCTGCTACTGTCCAGCCTCCCTCTACTGCCAGTGGGTCCCCAAGGGGACTTCAGCCAAGGGCACCCTCGCTGCCCTGCTCTCCTGGCCTGTGGCTAATCTGGACCAGTGGGAGAGGCTTCCAGGCCCCTTCGACCTCCTTCTACAGGTGGAGTCCAGGGCCAGCCCTGGCAGGTTAGGGTCAACCCCATTTTACAGCAAGGATGTTGAGGTCAGAGGGGATGTGGGTTTGCCCGAGGTTGTGCGTCCACTCGGACAGGGTCTTTCCACCATTCCACGTGCACTTGCGGTTCATACCTACTGTGAGTGACTGACTGCCTCTGGAGGGGAGCTGGCCGTGCACTTTGTCACCCAGACCAGGAGCACCACAGGGTGAGGAGGTGCTGTTAACAACCATGCTGGGATGACAGTGGACAACCTAGGACACGTGTCCTCTCCACTTACAGGCCCCAGCGCTGTGACTTGAGTCCATTTCTTCGCCAGTCCTCACCCGTCTCTCCCCCTCCTCTTTCCTTCCTGTTTATTTTCTTAATCACGCAAACAGCAGGGCACCACACTAGAGGAATTCTAATAAAGGAAGCGCTCCCTCCGTCCCATCCGCTGCTCCCAGCCCTTGCTCCCTCTGGGTCCTCCTTCCGTGCAGTTTCCAGATGACCCTCGTTACAGTTTAGGTTCGGTCGGGCGCCCTGCGTGCACCTTTGGAGGTGTTGCCCTGAGCTGGGTCCTCCCAGTCCGTCCTCATGGAGCCCCGGCTGTGCTGCTGTCTCCAAGGTTTACAGCTGAGGGAACCGAGGAGCGTTTACGTGGCAGGAGGCCCACGTCACCCAGACGGTCCTGGGTGGGTCTGGGATTGGAGGCAGGGCGGGCACTTTGTCACTCGGCCATCCTGCCACAAATGCTTACCAATTCTGTACTTCCTTCCAGTTTTGCTCATGACCTCTTGTTCTTCATAAGCATAGAAGGCATCAGATAGCAGACCCAATTCTGCCCCGTTTTCACGCCCATGCCTGCCAGTAGACCAGCTGGGACCAATAAGGACTCTGAGACAGGAGATGCCAGGGCTCCCCAGGCTCCCCGGGCGTGGCCTGCGCTCTGACCCCTGACCCCTCTGTTGTGGCTGCAGCTGGAAGCGGGAGAAGACCCAGCACCTCGCGCACAGGGACAGGCCCCCTGAGAGGGACAAGGAGCTGGTGGAGGCCGACGGGGATGGGGACTCGGGCAGGTCCGCGGAGCTGCACGAGGTGGCCCTGGCCGGAGGGGAGGTCCACGTGCTTCTGGCCGAGCAGCGGAAAACCGAGGCCCTCAAGGTGCGGGAGGGACCAGGCGCTCCACGGTCACAGCAGCGCTGCTAAGAGCTGCTAACGCTTTCTGATGGCAGCCGGTGCGCCAGGGCCTCCTGCAGTAGTCTCCCCGGAGCAGGGCCGATCACGACCATTCTATAGATGTGAAAACTGAGGCTCAGAGACGAGACAAATTGTCCCCAATCCCCAGAGAGCAGGACCCGACCTGAGCCTGACTCCAAAGTCCGTGCCTCTTTGAGTTAGACTTATGGCTACACGGGGGGTGGGGCGCAGGGGGCCGCGGAAATGGGGCACGAGTGGTGGCGTGGGGTCTACCGAGACCCCCCTGCCAGTCTGTGGGCGCCTGCAGTGGCCGCCGTGTGGGGAGCACTTTCGCCCCGCACGGCTCTCCATCGGCGTGCTCTCAGTCTGCCTGAGTCTGGTCTCAGGCACATGGCACAGGGACAAGGAGCATTGTCAGAGAAAGCCCAGACTCCAGGCTCCTCCTCTGGAGAAAGAGCTCTTCTCACATTCCTGTCTTCTGAGAAGAGCTGGCTATTTATATGAGCTATTTATATAATAGCTGGTTATCTAATAGTCTCACTTCAGAAAAATGACAGAACTGGAGCTTGATGGAGACTTTGGGGAAAATGCCAGTGAAGCTGGCTACTATTTCAGCCCATTAGTTAAATGTTAGCAGGTGTATTTTCAGGCAAGTGGAGAAAACGTCTGATGATGTCATGTTGCTAAAACAGGCAGTGTTTATTTCACTTAAAGGCTATTTGCCAAACCAAGAACCTCTTAATATTATTGCATCTGCCTGCAGCAATTTGGAGATTACATGATCTCACTGCAAAAGTCTTCCAACATTCAAAAGTAAGAAAAATGCCTTTTTCTTAAAGAGATAATGTGCATCAGCAGAGAGTATGGCCTTCGAGAGCCAAGTATAGATATTGAGCTGTAGCATGTAAATGTGAGTCTATTAATGAATTAATTAGTTGATCAATCAGTCAATAACAAATCAATGTTTTAAGTGTCCAGCTCAGTGCCAGGCCCTGAGGACATAAAGATGAACAAGATACTCTCTAAGACTTAAGCTGTCAATCTACTGGGAAGAGACACAAACAACTATGTACAACCCAGTATGATAGCAGGATAATAGACATAGCAACAGGGTGCTGGGGAGCTGGTGGAGGGGGCTGCTGATTCAGCCGGGGGGTCTGGGAGGACCTCAGGGAGGAGAGGAGGATCTTGCTAGGGGAGCTGAGACAGCTCCGCCTAAAGTGGTCCGCTCGGCCTTCCCTGGTGGCGCACTGGTTGGGAATCTGCCTGCCAACAGAGGACACGAGTTCGAGCCCTGGTCCGGGAGGATCCCACATGCCGCAGAGCAACTAAGCCCGTGCACCACAACTACTGAGCCTGCGCTCTACAGCCCGCGAGCCACAACTACTGAGCCCATGCGCCACAACTGCTGAAGCCTGCATGCCTAGAGCCCATGCTCCACAGCAAGAGAGGCCACCGCAATGAGAAGCTTGCGCACCGCAACAAAGAGTAGCCCCCGCTCGCCACAACTAGAGAAAGCCCGCGTGCAGCAACGAAGACCCAACGCAGCCAAAAATAAATAAAATAAATGAATTTAGAAAAAAACCCACAAAAAACAAAAACAAAAAAAAAGTGGTCCCCTCTTGGTCCCAGAGGATGAAGATGCAAAAGTCTGGAGCACGCCCTCTTGGGTTGCACTGGGGGCTGTTATCCGACCTGCTTCCAGAGATTGTGATTTGGGGGAAGGGATGTCGGCAGCTGCAGCCCCAGGCGTTACTATCTGGGGGCCTAGATGGAGTTACATGGTGTGGTGGCGATTTTAGGTGTCAGCTTGGCCAGGCCACTGTACCCAGTGATTCCATGAAATGCTAATCTAGGTGCCGCTGTGAAGGTATTTGGTAGGTGAGATGAACATCTACAATCAGTTGATGGTAAGTAAAGATTATCCGGGATAGTGTGGCTGGGCCTCATCCAGTCAGTTGAAAGGCCTTACCAGCAAAAACTCAGGTTTCCCAGAGAAGAGAAAATTCTGCCTCAAGACTGTAGCATCAGCTCCTGCCTGAGTTTCCAGACTGCTGGCCTGCCTGACGAATTTTAGACTCACCAGCCCCGATTCTTTAAAGTAAATCTGTGTGTGAGTGTATGTATAGGTGTGTGTGTGTATATATATATATGCATATATACATAAGTGTGTATATATGTATTTATATACACATAAACATATATAAACACATATGTACATAAACATGGGTAAATAGATATATGTATGTGTTTCTCTCTCCTATTGGTTCTGTTTCTCCAAAGCCCTGATGGACCCACAGAGTAAAGTAAAGGGTCCCAGGCAGACCTCACAGGCCCCCCAGCCGGTTTTCTGCAGGAGGGAAGCAGTTCCCAGTGGCTGCAGTGGACAAGCTGGGCCTCCTGTCTCCCTGCTCCTTCTCATGTCCTGCTTTGGCTCAGGAGAACCAGGGCCTCCTTTGCAGACGGGAGGCCTGCAATATGGTGGCTGTAGAAGGCACCCCTTCAGAGAGTACTCTGTGAGGGCCAGGAACAGCTCACGAAGTGTTCATGGTGTGAAAACGGGCAGCCTTGGAGTCCCATAGCAGACACAGTGGCGAGGGGCGATCCCTGGGTCTGTGTTCTTGAATAGAAAAGGCAAAAGGTACGGCGAGGTCAACAGATCAGGAGACGACTGCCTTGGAAAGACCGTTTGCTACTCACAGTTCCCAAGAGGAGGGAGCATGTGATGCCACGCAGGGCCACACGAGGAAGCCCCAGGTGTCAGAGGGAGGGGCAGTGTGATGTCTGTGGAAGGAGTGGACAAGGCAGGGTGGACAGGCTGAGGACTGGCTGGTTTGGATCATTCCAGCGGGCTCAGGGGCGCAGGGCCCGTTCCTGGTTGCCTGGTACCTGCCCTGGGTGATGAGGGCAGGGGGACAGTGGCCCAGAGTGGGGGAGCCCCATGGAGGAGGGGGTGGGGGCAGGGGTGGGCTCTGGGCTGGCTGGTTTGCACTGGAAGGTGTGCCTGAGGAAGAGTGGCTCACTCTCTGTAGCACTTGGCCATCCTGGGAGGGGCAGTCCCTCCAGGGTCCCCAGGGTCCCCAGGTGTGACAGCATCAGAACAGAAAATAAAGGACATGGTTAACGCAGCGTGGTGGCCACACATCCTCAGAGTCAGTCCCGAGTGTTTTCATGAGTACAATTCGCAAAGCTGAGCCGGTAAGAACGCGCAGGCGTGGGAGCAGAGTCCCACGTTTGCCCTGAGCCCTTGGTCTCTCTGCCAGGCTGGGCTGGAGCAGCGTCTGGCCAATGCCGAGAAGAAGGCCTCGCAGGTGGAGCAGCTGCTGCCCACGCAGGTCATCAGCAAGAACTAGCGGGAGGTGCTGCGACTGCTGTGCAGGGCCCATGAGCTGGAGGTGGAGAACACTGAGCGGCAGGCCAGCAGCCTGTGCAGGCAGAGCCTGCTGTGCCAGAAGGGCTTCGTGACCCAGGGCTGCCAGCAGCACTGGCGGCTCTGCGAGCAGATCATCCAGGACCAGCGGCAGCTGATTCAGGCTGAGGCCAGCCGCCACCCCCCTCCCCCCCGCCCCGAGGCTCTGATCTCTATTAGTGTTACTTTCTGGAAAGAGGAGGCAGTGCACGTGGTCCAAAAAAAAAGTCACGTCCCACATGGCAGGCCAGGAGACACCACTGTCCCCGCCCACTGCTCCCGGTCACCTGCATGTCCCCCCCGGGCAGGCTCTGTGCAGTGCATGTGTGTAAACAGATTTCTTACACCCACAGGAGCGCGTACCAGGCACGCCACGCTGGCTTTTCTTCATTTACTTGCCCATCCTAGGAATTGTGTTATGAGTGGAATCTGCCTCATCTGCAGAAATGTGCGTGATTTATTTAACCATCTCTGTTGACAAATACTGCGATTCTTTGCAGCCTTATGTTGCTACGACCCTCCCCTCCTCCCCCCCCTCTAGTGTTCAGACCCCGTGTGTAATGGACAACCCTGCGCAGGTCAGCACCTGTGCAGGTGGCAACCCCCCTACCTGTCCTATTACCTCTTAGCTCTGCCCCATCATCACCATCACCATCATCACCATCATCATCATCACCACCATCACCACCATCATTACCATCATCACCATCATCATTACCATCATCACCATCAACATCACCACCAGCACTATCACCATCAACATCACCATCATCATCACTGCCATCACCATCATCACCATCACCACCAGCACCATCATCACCATCATCATTACCATCATCACCACCATCATTACCATCATCATCATCATCACCATCAACATCACCACCAGCACCATCATCACCATCACCATCACCACCATCACCATCATCACCATCATCGTCATCACCATCACCACCATCACCGTCACCATCACCAGGATCACCATCATGATGATGTTTATATAGTCAACACGGATTTAGGCTGAATCACGAGTCTCCCTTTGGGGAGGCATCTCACAGTTCCTCTTATAATGGGGAAAAGGCACTTAAAAAAAAAAAAACAATGACAACATTAAAGAATGTTCTGGAAAAGAAAGCAGGTTTACTTATAACCCCCTTACCAGTGAGCAGTCAAATTTTGTCAGAGCTGTAATTATGCTGTCTTTTAATTTCTTACTTTCT
Organism: Platanista minor; assembly: GCA_004363435.1. NCBI lineage: Eukaryota > Metazoa > Chordata > Mammalia > Artiodactyla > Platanistidae > Platanista > Platanista minor. The sequence continues at coordinate 10,697 of RJWK010062050.1, forward strand.
TTTGAGGTAAAATTTACATAACATAAAATTCACCATTTTAACCATTATAAAGTATGCGACTCGGTGGCATTTAGTACGTCTACAGTGTTGTGCAGCCATCACCTCTAGCTCCAAAGCATTTCCACTAGTCCCTAGAGAACCCAGTCCCATCAGCAGTCACTCCATCCCCTCGCCCCCCAGCCCCAGGCAACCATTCACCTACTTTCTGTTTCTGTGGATTCACCTCTTTAGGACATTTCCTATAAATGGAATCCTAGAATATGTGGCCTTCAGTGTCTGGCTTCTTTGGCTTAGCATAATGTTTTTGAGGTTCATTCACATTTTAGCAGGTGTTAGTGCTTCTTTCCTTTTAGTGGCTGAATAATATTCCTTTGATATATCACATTTTGTTTCTCTGTCATCAGTGGGTGGACACTTGGGTTGTTTCCACCCTCTGGCTATTGTGAACAGTGCTGCTGTGACCATTCATGTACAAGTCTGTACATGTTTGAACACCTGTTTTCAATTCTTTTGGGTATACACCTAGGAGTGGTTCTTTAACTCTTTTTTTTTGGGCCTCACCCCACGGCTTGCAGATTCCCCAACCAGCGATTGAACTTGGGCAAAAGCACCGAATCCTAACCACTAGACCACCAGGGAACTCCCGCTCTTTAACTTTTAAATTAAATTTTATTTATCCTTTAGAATTGTTAATAATTTTTTTATGATTAGAAGGCAATACATGAACATAACAGAAAACTTTAACAATAGAAACATAAAGAAGATGATTTACAGGAACCCCACTTTCTGGAAAAATCTTTTATCAGGTTGGAGCATTTGCCTTTGGGCTTCCGAAAAAGATACTGTCTTTTTAACAAGTGGCAGATGTTTCGCCCCATCTCTGCTTCCCGTACTCCCACAGACGGTGGCCTCACGCGGTGCCGGAAGCCCTGGAGACGCGGTACGGCCTATACTCCCGGGAGCTGGGTGCAGACAAGCTGAACCGCCTGCTGCGGCTGCACTCCGTGATGTCCAGCTCCCTGCGCGTGAGTCCGCCTCAGGCTCAGGCTCGTGCTCAGCGCCGTCCCCTCCTGCCCGGCTTGTGCGCTAGCCCTGGGGTCAGTGGGGGACACCGGCCCTTGTAAAGGGGAGAGGAAACTTGGAAACCCCATGAATCAGGCTGCCTGGAGCCAGAGGTAATTGGGGCTGGACGGGGCCGTGCCATGGGCCGGGGTCCAGGCAGGTTTCAGGTGAGGCATCCCTGGTGGGGCGGTGGGAGTGCGCTCTGTGCTGCTCTCACAGCAGGTCTGTGCACTTGGCTGCCGTAAGGATCCCTCGTGGTGGACGAAAGCCGATGGGAAGGAAGCCTGAGTGCCGGTGGACCTTGTTACTCAGCGATCCAGGAGAGGTGTCTTCCTGGGAACCTCAGAAGGATTCTTAGGGCTTTCCTTGGGCTTGTTGATTCCCCATGGGGTGCCTCCAGGCTCCTGCGTGAGGATGATTCTGGGGACTCACTAGGGAAGAAGGCTGGGGTTGCGGGGCTCTGCATTCATTATTTAGACAAATGCTGCTATCAGAGCCCTACGCGTGCCCTCAACCAGGCCTGGTGCCCCCAGTCCCCCCTCTTGGAAGAACAAAGGAGACACTCCCAGGCTTTGGCCAGAGTGGATGAGGGCAGCTGCCTAGAAGTGTGGCGTGAGGGAGGGGTCCATGGATCCGACAGCATCTAAAGCCACCCCTGCCCCCAGTTACCGAGGACCAGGTGCCGACAGCGTCTGGAACTTTGGACGCGGAGCCGAGTGGATCTGGATAGTTCTCAGCCGCTGCCGCCATGTGGCTGCCTTTCCCGGGTGGGCTGGTGTAGTCACCACTGACGCGTCTGGTGTCCTGCTTGCGGAATGTTCTTGCTGTGTGATGTGCTCTCCCGTTCTTCCCACACGCGTGTCTATTTTAAAACAATCCTTTCCTATGGTAAGGGTAGGGGTCCCCAAGACCACCCTCAGGATCAGGTCGCTAGAAGGACTCACAGAATTCAGAAAGGCAGTTGTACCAACTGAGACTGTGTTCCCGTTCCACACGGATGCCCCTCCCCCTCCCCCAGCCCCTCGCCCCACCCCCTGCTTTCTGTCTCTGTGACCCCGGCTCCTCCAGGGACCCCATAGGAGTAGAATCACAGTATCTGTCTTTTAGTGTCTGGCTTATTTCACTGAGCATCATGTCCTCAAGGTCCATCCACG
>RJWK010062051.1:0-12915 GCA_004363435.1 Platanista minor
TTGTTTTTTGTTTTTTTTTTTTTGCGGTACACAGGCCTCTCACTGTTGTGGCCTCTCCCGAGCACAGGCTCCAGACGCGCAGGCTCAGCCGCCATGGCTCACGGGCCCAGCCGCTCCATGGCACGTGGGATCCTCCCGGACCGGGGCACGAACCCATGTCCCCTGCATCGGCAGGCGGACTCTCAACCACTGCGCTACCAGGGAAGCCCTGGACTAGTTTTAAAGAAGTATCAGCATTTCAGTATGTCTGAAGGGAGATCACTAGGAGTCCCTCCATGTATTTTGCTTCTAACAATTTCATGATCCACAGTGAAAGCTTACTGGGAAAATGTTCAAGTTGCCTTGCTTTATTTAATTAGTGTGTTAAGCAGTAGTTTCCATTCAAGTACAGATAGCTGTGGAGGATGTGCTTTGTGTAAGCCACCATATCAAGAGCTGAAGAGAATTATAAAAAAAAAAAGAAACTGTGTCGTCACTGCCATTCAGGAGATTCTAATTTAGTGTCAGGGAAAGGAAAGTCTGGAGCCAGAAAGTACTGACTACAAGGCTGACCATAACTGTCATAGAAAATATCAAGAAAATGCTTGGAGAGTTCAGGAAAGAGAAATCACACCTGTTTGGAGATCCGTATTTCTGACAATGGATGCAGCCATAGGACTGGATAAGGGGAAAGAGGAGGAGAGAAAAAAGGGCCAAGAAGAAAAGCCTGGGAACCACTTGCATTCATGGTGTCCAGAGAGCAAGGAATCATTCCAAGAAGACCAGGAGGGAAGAGTAAGGTTGGGGGGTGAGGGTGGGGGGAGGAATGGAGCTGTGGAAGCTAAAGCAGGGTGAGTTTCAAAAGGGACCCAGTGATCATGAAGCAAAAGGGCAAGAATGTGAAGTTGGAAGCTGGAGAGGCAGGCTTTGGGGTTTCAGTCTTCAATTAGGTCACTGCTAGATCCATTTATCAGAATGGTACTGATGGTATCCAAATTAAAGAAGATTAAGAAAAGAAAATTTAAGGAAATAGAGGCATCATCTATACCAACTCTAAGGAAATTTGGTTGTAAAAGAAAGAGGAAGAAAGGGGCAAGTAAGTATAGGAGGATGCAAAGTCAAACAAGAGTCAGTTTTTTTCACTTCATATGGAATTTATTTAGAAGTGTGTGTAAGAACATTTCTTTTTTTTCTGTTTAGCAACTCAGTTTTTCTAGCACCATTTATTAGAAAAGAATTCCCATCCCATTCATAGCAATTCCTTGTTAATAAGAGTCATATATTATTATAGACGATGGTTTCTGGGCCATTATTCAGTTTTGGTTAGCTGTCCATTCTTGCAACCATAACATGGGGATGTAATAATAATTGCAGCATTACAATGGGTTTCAACATCTGGCAGGAGTTCCCCCTCACTGCTTTCCTTTTTCAAAATGTTCTTAGCTGTCTTGCCTGACTTTCTATTGCACTCATTCTTTTTAGGAAGTTATATTCATTTGTTTAAGCTTTTTTAAAAACAGAAAAGAGTAAAAAAATCACCACTTTGTAAGTAAGAAGTTAAAAGTTCCAATCCTCCCCCCAACACACCACTTATCCAAGTTCTAACTCCAGAGGTAAGTACTAGTTAAGAATTGATGCCCACCCATCTGATAGTTTCCTAAGTTTATACAGGCATCTTATAGGTAAATATATGTTGGGATAAATGCTTCCGAAGAGGGAAAGAATGTCCATCCCCTGAGGAGAGAAAGGCCCAGAATCTTTTGACCTCTCTCCTCCCCTCACTCACTCTTCCTCTGGATTGGAGGGCATGAATTACCCCCTTCCGCTTCTCCTTAATCCCTTCTACCCTACCCCTCAACACCTGCCCATCACTCTTACTTTAGAAGTTCTCTCATTTATTGCTACTTTGCTAGGGTTTACGTTCCTGCTTAAACCCAAACCTAAATGTCTCTATAAATATACCAAAATGAAATAATCACTTTACCTGCCCACTGAGATGAGATCTTTAACACACTTGTATGCCTTCCAATCCTTCCCAACACCCACCAACTCATGGACTTGGTTAAAATAATAGGAAATTTTAGTTTGGTCATTTAAATTCTCCTTAAGAACAGATGTAGTGACACACTCTAGGGTGACCACCCAGTGAGTCACACCCTTATATAATTCCCTCCTCTTGAGTATGAGCTTCTAATCAATAGCAGTTGGCAAAGGTTAAGAGATTTTGAAGATGCTGTTACAGTATCTAATCAGCTGACTTTGAGTTAACCTTAGGTGGGCCTGACCTAACTAAGTGAGACCTTAAAGAGGGTTCAGGCCTCTCCTGGCTTTCAAGAAGCAGACTGTCAAGAATTCTACAGCTGCAAAGATACGAATTCTGCCAACCACTTGAGGGGACTTGGAAGCTGATCCTTCCCTACTTAAGCCTCAGATGAGAGCTCAGCTCAACCGACACCCTGATTCCAGCCTTGGATTCCAGACCTTGAACAGGGAATCCATTAATCCATGTCTGGACCTAGGAAACTGTTAGATAATAAAAGGGTGTTGTTTTAAGCCACTACCTTACAATAATTCACTATGCAGCAATAATAATTAATATAGTAGGCATGTCTATTTTTTCAAGAGACTTTTCTTTACCATTAAATTAGTATTTACAATCGTATGAATGTCATCTATTTAGGTTTATCCCTGCATGTAAAGAAGTCTGCTCAACCCTCTTCCTCCTGTTCTCCATCGTCCCCGGTCTGGTTATCTTTGCTCTGATTTAGTTCCAATTTGATGAGAATACCTTGGAAAATAATTTTCTTAGAGAGGGTACACGGTGTTGTGTTTTCTGTATCCTTAAATGTACAAAATGTCTTTCTTTACCCCTCAAATACAAATGAACCTCTAACAACCAGACTTTTTCACTGAAAAATCTAGAACACTCTTCACTGTTGTTTAGCTTCATTTTCGAGACGAGCAGTTCAATGCTGATTTGATTCTTTCTTTGGTGTGTAACTTGTACTCACTATGAAGAATCTTGTAAAAACTATTGTCTGTATTCTTGGATTTGGAAATTCTACCAGTAAATTGCAAATTACGTATCATCTCCCTCATTAATCCTCTGGCATTCTGTAGGCCCATTCTATTTGAAAATTTCAATTTTCTTCATCTCATAGACTTCTCCCTAGTAGTTGGTTGATTCTGGTTTTATTTCCATGTGTTCCTTCTTCTTCCGCAACATCCATCATTCAGATGAAACATATCTCTTCATCTTTTCTCCACATTTCATGTCTTTTCACTCATGGTTTCCATTCCCTCCTATTTTTACTTCTATCATGACATGCTTCCTCCTTTTGCTTTTCCAGATCTAAATTCAATTTTGAGTGGTATACATTACTTTTTTTTTTACTTCCCTTCTTGAGCGTTTAGAGTTGTGGGGTTTGTTGCAATGTTGTTTTTACTTCCTAGGTTTTTTTTTCCCCTTGTTGAGTTGCTGGCACAGGCTCCCTGGACTGGCCAGGCTTGAGGTTGGCAACCTCAGGCAGAGAGAGATGATCCTGGGGATTCTCCTCCAGTGCTGGACAGACCAGTCAAATTAGCCCTGTCTACATGGCCTCCCAGTTTGGGGTTCTCAAGGTTCTCCAGGTGTGAGCAGGAGCTCATTCACACACACACACAAAGGACCAGCTCAGCCCAACTGCAATCCTCTTAGAGGGCAGCCAGGATCCATGAGATCAGGAGAGCCCTTTGCCTCATAAGAGTCAAGTGCAGCACATTCTAGCATGTCTTCCCTCTCGATAAGCTGAAGGGCCTTTTGGGCTCAGCTGGTCATTGAGTCCTCTGTTCTCTCCAGAACCCTATGCCCTAACCCTGCGGTACACAAAGGCTCCCAGCACCGCGCCCTGCTCTCAAAAACGCACACCCTCAAATGTGTCTGAGATCCCCTCCAGGATCCTGAGTCATCCATCTCGAGTCCACTCTACCTTCTTGAGTCATCCACCGCAGGGCGTCTGTAACTGATGGAGGAAGGTCACAGAAAGATAGAAGGGGTGGAACAAGGAGCATATATGGAAGGATTAACCTTGAGCAGAATGGGGAGCATGTGATCGGGTAATAAGGAAGACAATAAAATTTGAGTGGTTGTGATTGCAGATGAGTTTGTAGGACAGGGCTTCTCAAAGGCTGGCACAGGGCCAGGATATCAACATCATCTGAGAACTTACCAGAAATTCAAATTCTTGGGCCCTACCCTAGATAGGGGTGGGGCCCAGCAAGCTATGTTGTAAGAAGCCCACCAGCAGATTCTAACACATGCTCAAGTTTGAGAGCCATTGCTCATTGGAAAACTAGAGAAATTTGAAAATGTCTACCAGTGATAATCTCTTTTTCTTTCCATGAATTTGGACGTGAAATTTGTTATATCCTATGAGTGAGTGTTAATATGAGGCTTGGGGAAAGCAGCAAAATTCGGGAATACTCCTTGAGAAAAATGGAAGAAGGAGGTGAAAAACGCTAGGATCACAGTCCATGAATTTGTGGAGTCACTACTGGGTCATCGTATACAGTTTCATTTTTTATTTCTTGGTCATGATAGCATGAGCAATGCTTCAAAGCCAGGAACATAAGAGGCAAATTCAGAGTATACCCAATTAATAATTTTGTCATTCATAAAGATGAAATTTACTCCATAAAACTCTATCATAAACTAAAGAATTTTGGAATTAAAAATTTTGAAGCACATCTACCACTACTCATTCTGTCATTGAAAAATCTCAAAATCTCTCAGTAAGCATTACTGCCCTTTCCTTAAACAGACAAAATAAAGACAAGTCGGTTGAAAAGGTTTATCCAGGGTCATCAGTAATCCAATGGCACAATGAGGATGAGCTACCTAGGTCTCCTAATTCATTGCTCCTTTATTCTTTCCAGACTTGAGTGGACTCCCTATTTCTCAATGCTCTGATCTACCTAGAACTGAAATCCATGTGGATAAAGCCAGCACATCTGTCCTCATGGGAATTGGTGGAGTTTGGCTCTAAATGGGCATCACAGTCCACGAGAAGCATCAGATGTGCCAAACATAAAGCCAAGACGTGACCCAGCTTCAGCCCCTCCACCCAGGGGCTAGGTCAAGTTCATCCATGTGCCCTACAAAACCCTCGAGGCTCACCAGAAAGACCTCTAAATAAAGGTGGGTCCATGCAAAGAGAAGCAAAGTCGGCTACAATGCGAGGTCACTGGCAGATGGATGGTATCAGGTAAGCGGTGGTGGGAGAAAGAGGTTAAGTGAAATGGCTATAAATAGAGCCCTCGAAAGCATTACAAAAATCTACACCAGCCTGGGAGCCATGGCTTAGAGAAGTGAGTGCAAATTAGTTGATGACCCGGCGCCCTGCCACAGCACCGGCTGAGGGTGTCAGGGCTCCAATAAAGCCACACCAGTGAGCCTGCTGGGGAGGAGATGGAAGGGCTTTCAGGACCATGCTGGCTGGGCTCCTGAGGGCTGACACTACCACCTCTCCGGTTACTGCCAGGCCTTTTTTATGAGTTCATGCCCGTAAGGACTTAGAACAGGGTCTGAATGTGATAAACACTCCGTGAATGTCAGCTGTTTATCCAGAGTGACTCTGACGCATGTCCACTCAAATGAACTAACATGTGCCTCCCTTTTAATGACTCATTTAATGAGAATGAACTTTTTTTCGCCAACATGTGAGACTCCACTTGCCTCCTCCACCAAAAAGCACGGCATCCTCTCCTCGTCCAGCGAGCACTACTTTCCTCCCCCCGGATTCCATGGCTGCGTCCTCTGACCTGTGTCTGAAAGTCCACTTAATATCTTTTTTTATCATCAGCTTTTTACACATTCAACAGAGAAGAGAGTGAGGATACAAGAAGAAGGAAAGGGCAGGAGACAGATTTTTCAGTTTATCAAGAGGAAACCAGAGACTTCCAAACTGTTCTTTTCGGCCCCATACATCAGCCCACTGCCAGCATCTGATTCTTATTCTAAGCAACTTCACACTCCAATTAGAGGTGTACGCATGTACGTGGAGAAATCCATGACGTCACTGAGAACCATGCTGGCACGAGTCGGCCACATGATGCTCACCTTTGTACTCTGCCAGGCACACGCACTCATAGCCATTGACAAGGTCCCTGCACGTGGCGGCATTCAGGCACGGGGCAGAGAGGCACTCGTCGTATTCCTCCTCACAGTAGAGGCCATGGTAGCCTAAGGGACAGAGAGAAAGGTCTGCGGTCAAACAGGTACCATTTATATGCACACCGGACCAGCCTACAAGGAAGGCGGTGGGTGTTCATTGGAAAGTAAGGCACAAATAGATGAGATTGAAGGAACTGGGTCTCTTGGGGTACACTGAAATGTGGATTTCCAGGAAGGTTATGAAGAATCTATTCTTATCACCCTTTGTCATGATCCCAACTATAAAAGAAGTGATCCCACTGATCCACCAGATGGTCCCATTATTATGTCATGTCCAGTGGTACCGGTGAACAGGGAATGTGGGTTACTAAGTGCATCAGCTGTGGTCACAGAAGGTAGCAATGGGGACAGGACTCACAGCCAAACAGCTCCTTTCAAGGATGTGGACCCCTTTTTCTTCCAATCAATTAGAAAAATATATCTAACTAGGGAGAATTTTATTCAAGAAGAAAAGGATCCACGGATTTCCTTTGTTTTTCAAGCCAGAAAAGAATCTCAGCTAAAAAGGCTTAACTGAACTTCCTGGCGAAATGTGGGCGGTTTTTCTTTTTGTTTGTTTGTTTATTTAAAATGACAATTATCTAAATTATAATATGGTAAATTGTGCTTAAGTTTTTTAACTATTAAAAATAGAATAATAGGGGGTTTCCCTGGTGGCGCAGTGGTTGAGAGTCCGCCTGCCGATGCAGGGGACGCGGGTTCGTGCCCCGGTCCGGGAGGATCCCACATGCCGCAGAGCGGCTGGGCCCGTAAGCCATGGCCGCTGGGCCTGCGCGTCCGGAGACTGTGCTCCGCAACGGGAGAGGCCGCAACGGTGAGAGGCCCACGTACCGCAAAAAAAAAAAAAAAAAAAAAAAAAAAAAGAATAATAGCAATGAAGAAAAAGAAACCAACGATTTCTCAAGCAAGATGGCTTTTACTCTCCTTTTTGCAAAACAGGTGTTCATTCTAAAGGACAAGAAGACAACATTCTCTGAGATTCACTCATGAATGTTAGGCTGTTTTTAACTTTCAAAAACACATGTTCCTGCCAATTTGCAGTGAATCTGGGCCATTTTTGTCTGGCCCTGTCCAAACAATGAGAAACATGTGAGCACTTTCAGAAATCACCCTGCCTGTGTTGGTTCTGAATTCAGATAAGCAGAAAAAATAAACGCTTGCTCAAGTGGGCACTGGAACTGCGAGCTCCTTTCCAGCAACTCAGAGCCAGCCCTCGAGCTCAGAAACTCCTGTTAGTGCAATGTGTTTCTGGTTCCTATCACAAAAGTAGGTTAGGATCACATTTGCATTATTTCCAGAGCACTTTTCAAGTACGTTGCCATTTCAGTTGTTTTTGAACTGCTTTCCACATTTAGGCAGTGATAGTGGCCCCTCTGAGGGGAACTTGACCTTCCTGAGGCAAATACACTAGGGATTCCCATTCTTCTACTTTCCCCTACTTCTTGTAGTTTTACGGAAATATTTCCTATCACTTTTCATCAGATTATATCAATCATCTAGATCAGAGTTTCTCAACCAACAGCAATTTTGTCCCCCAGAAGATAGCTGGCAATGTTTGGAGACATTCTGGGTTGTCACAACCGGGGTGGAGGGGAAGGGGTTGTTACTGGCATCTGGCATAAGGATGCGGCTGCAAACCATCCTTCAATGCGCAGAACAGCCCCCCAACAAAAACCTACTCAACAAACATGTTAATAGAGTTAGACAGAGAAACCCTGCTCTAGATCAGGGATCAGCAAACTGTGGTCCACAGGCCAAATCTGCCCCAGTCTGTTTTTATAAATAAAGTTTTATTGGGACACAGCCACACCCATCCAAGTATGTATTATTATTATTTTTTTTTAGGTACGCGGGCCTCTCACTGCTGTGGCCTCTCCCGCTGCGGAGCACAGGCTCCGGACGTGCAGGCTCAGCCGCCATGGCTCACGGGCCCAGCCGCTCCGCGGCATGTGGGATCCTCCCGGACCGGGGCACGAACCCGTGTCCCCTGCATCGGCAGGCGGACTCTCAACCACTGTGCCACCAGGGAAGCCTGAAGTATGTATTATTTATGGCTTCTTTCATACAATGGTAGATTGAGTAGTTGCAACAGAGACCATATGGCTTGAAAAGTCAAAAATCTTTACTCTCTGACCCCTTATAGAACAAGTTTGCTGAGTCTTGATCTAGATTCACCCAGAAAATCTTTTTTCTTACAAGAGTTTTAGATATTAACCCCTTATCAAAGATAAGGTTTGCAAATATTTCCTCCCATTCTGAAGGCTGCCTTTTACCCTGTTGATTGCTACCTTTGCTGCGCAGAAGCTTTTTAGTTATGATATAGTCCCACTTTATTTTTGCTTTTGTTGCCTGTGCTTTCGTTGTCATATCATTGCCGAGACCAATTTTATGAAGGTCTTCCCCTATATTTTCTTTCAGGAGTTTTATAGTTTCAGGTGTTAGGTTTAAGTCTTTAATGCACTTCGTGTTGTTTTTTGTCAATTGTGTAAGATAATATAAATGGCCAACAGGTATATTAAAAGGTGCTCAACATCACTAATCATCAGGGAAATGAAAAGCAAAACTGCAAGGAGATATCACCTCACAACTGTTAAGATGGCCATAATAAAACGAAACAAAACAGGAAATAACACGTGTTGCTGAGGATGTGGAAAAATGGGAACCTTCATACACTGTTAGTGGGAATGTAAAAGACTGCAGCTGCTATGTAAAACATAAAAAAAAAGTATAGAGATTCCTCAAAAATTAAAAATAGAATTACTGTATGATTTATAATCCCACTTCTGAGTATTTATCCAAAAGAATTGAAAATAAGATCTCACAGAGATATTTGCATTCCCATGTTCACTGTGGCATGACTGACAACAGCCAAGGGTCAGAAACAATCTAAATGTCCCTCAACAGATGAATGGATAGAGAAAATGTGATATGATATATACAAACAATGGAATATTACTCAGTCTTTAAAAAGAAGGAAATCCTGTCATATGCTATAACGTGGATGAACCTTGAGGTCATGTACTAAGTGAAATAAGCCAGTCACAGAAGGACAAATGCTTCATGATTCCACTCATATGAGGGATCTCAAGTAGTTAAACTCATAGGGGCAGAATGGAATGGTGGTATATATGTCAGTATATACACTAACGTGTATAAACTGGATAACTAATAAGAACCTGCTGTATAAAAAAATAAAATTCAAAAATTAAATTAAAAAAATAATAAAGAAAAGAAAAAAGAAAAGAATAGAATGGTGGTTCCTGGGGTGGAGGAGAGGGGAAATGGGGAGTTGCTGTTGAATGGATATAGAGCTTCAGTTACGCAAAACGAAAATGTTCCACAAATCTGTTGTACGACAACGTGCATATAGTTAACAATACTGTACTGTACACTTAAAAATTTGTTAACAGGATAGATTTCATGCTATTTGGTTTTTATCATTATTTTTATTTTTATTTTTTTGGCCGCGCCGCATGGCTTGCGGGATCTTAGTTCTCTGAACAGGGATCGAACCCGTGCCGAGCATGGAGTCATAACCACTGGACCACCATGGAATTCCCCTTATCACAATTTTTAGAAGATATATACATACACACACACATAGAGTTAAGTCTCTTTTGCCTTCTTCTCAGTGTGGAACAAGGATCACCAGCAGCATCTTTCTGATCGTTTTGCCCTCCCAGCAGATCTTTCAAAAATCAACTTGCAAGGATAATATATAACCCTACAAGCATCTTCGACCTCTGAATTGTGGTGTTATTTATACAGACAAAAATCAAAAGCAAATTTCTTGAAATCTTCCACAATTGTTTTTGTTTTTTGAAAACAGTATCATCATCCTTTTCCATTAGCAACATGAAAAGCAAGTGAGAAAGTTATTTTACAGAGATAATTAAGCTGACGAGGTTTTTCTTCCTTGGGGGAAAAAAAATAAAGGTTTCATATTCTAAAAGTGTTTCTTTAGAGATGGTAACATTTAAATGTCTTTATGGAAATGTCAAGACACCCTTTACACTGCCAAAGAACCTAAATCGGACTGTTTGAAGAAAAAGGAATCTCTTCCAAAACAGAAGGCTTCTGTGAAAATGAGACTGCCACCCCCTGCTGGTAATTAATTCGGACAAACAAATTAGCTCGGGCAGCCCAGGGTCTAGAAAAATTAAGCTAGTCCAAAGAATTATTTTAAAATAAAATCGAAGATCAGAAGGGTGGGATCAGAGTAGCCCCTTCTGGGGCACTGATTTTTATCACCAGTGTTCTGATCTTTGCAGGACTTGATCCTGAATATTCAGCTCCAATCAGTTCCTTAGACTTGAGAGAACAAAGCAACCAACTGGATGTGGGGAGTGAGAAAGAGAGGTTAAGACGGCTGCCATGTCTAGAATGTGTGAGTAGATGATGCTGCCATGAACACAGCTATAACCAAAGGAATAACAGGTTTTAGAGGAAGTTGACCAGTTGGATTTTGGACACATTTAACTTGGGGCTCACGTAGCCAGGTCCACGTGGCAGTTGGGAAAATGAGCTTGAATAGCATAGAAACAGCACTTTGGGAGCTAGACGCCTGGAAGTGATGTTGAAGTTTTCATCAAAGAAGGACATGGAGAGGAAAAAAAGAGACCAAGGTCGGATCTACATGGATGGGCAGATGGACAGCAAGAAGCCCAATCGGGACTCAGAGCAGGGATGGAGTAAGGAGAGGGGGAAACCCCAAGGAGTGTGGTCATGGAAGTCAAGAGAGGACAGCAAGCCGGGGAGGGCTGGTTAACAGTGTCAAAGGCTCTAAGAACAAGAATGACAACTGGATAGGAGATCAGGAGGTCACTGGAGACCCTCAAAACCCTGCCTCTCAATGGGGGCTGTACTGCCCTTTAGAGGATGTTTTGGAAATTGGGGAGTAGGACAGATTGCTTATCATAATGACTGGAGGATTCTACTAGAATTTGGTGGGTAGGGGCCAGAGATATTAAACACCTTGAAACATCTGGGATTCCCCTGCACAAGTGATGGCCTGGCACCCTTCACAACTTTGGACTGTTCCACTGGCCATTCGTGTAGGCAAAACCCTGTTTACAACTTTCAAGGCCTAGAACCTAACTGCTTTACATGTACAACAGTTTTTAAGATATACTGAGTTTTCCTGGAACATATATACGTATATGTATTGATATACTGGGTAAATCAAGAGAAGATTGTACTGAGAGTTGTTCCCCATTTTGGAATATCACTTCATAAGAGCAATAGCTCTTAAGGAATTTAAGTCACCAATAAAGCACACCTATGTCAGCAAACAAAACAAAATGGAATAAAAATCACGTCTTTGGATAATTTTCTAAAAACACTATCCAAAGTACCTTCCCCTAACAGTTACTCATTACAACACTCAATTGATTTCCATCATACCACTTATAAGGGTCTGAAATGATATTAACTTTGTTCTTTATCAATTATTATTTCTCTTCCTCCACTAGAATATAAGCTTGAAGGCAGGGGCTACGACTGCAGAGTTCTCAGCTGTACCTGCAGTATTTGGTACGGAAAGAATGCTTACATGATAGCTCTTGAATCAGCACCCAAAATGCCACTGACTAAATCAATACACATTTAAGATATGCCGATGATGTGCCAGAAGCTTCCAGGTACTGTGATTACAAAACTAATTGGCAAGGTCTCCAACCACAAGGGGTTTACTGTCCGGTAGCACGTGAGTGGTGTCTGCTTCATAACAGGCCCTTTACCTGTGTTAACTTGTTTAACCCTCGTGACCACCCAAAATGATAATCATGGCTAGTCCCAATTTAAAGATGAGGAATTAAGAGTCAGAGAGGTACATACTGGTCAGAAAGGCCATCACTAAAAAGTCTACAAATAACAAACACTTGAGAGGATGTGGAAAAAAAGAGAACCCTCCTACACTGTTGCTGAGGATATAAGTTGGTGCAGCCACTGTGGAAAACAGCATGGAGGTTCCTCAAAAAAACTGAAAATAGAGTGGCCACATGACCCAGCAATCCCACTCCTGGGCATATATCTGGACAAAACTACAATTCAAAAAGATACATGCACCCCTATGTGTATAGCAGGACTATTCACAACAGCCAAGACATGGAAGCAACCTAAATGTCCATCAACAGATGAATGGATAAAGAAGATGTGGTACATATATACCATGGAATACTACTCAGCCATAATAAAGAATGAAATAATGCCATTTGCAGCAACATGGATGGACTTAGAGATTATCATACTAAGTGAAGTAAGTCAGACAGAGAAAGACAAATATATGATATCACTTATATGTGGAATCTAAAATATGACACAGGGGCTTCCCTGGTGGTGCAGTGGTTAAGAATCCGCCTGCCAATGCAGGGGACACTGGTTCGATCGCTGGTCCAGGAAGATCCCACATGCCGTGGAGCAACTAAGCCCGTGAGCCACAACTACTGAGTCTGCACTCTAGAGCCTGCGAGCCACAACTACTGAGCCTGTGTGCCACAACTACTGAAGCCCGCATGCCTAGAGCCTGTGCTCCACAACAAGAGAAGCCACCGCAGTGAGAAGCCTGTGCACTGTAACGAAGAGCAGCCCCTGCTCGCTACAACTAGAGAAAGCCCACGTGCAGCAACGAAGACCCAACACAGCCAAAAATAAATAAATTTAAAAATAAAATAAAATATGACACAAATGAACCTATCTATGAAACAGAAACAGACTCACATAGAGAA
>RJWK010062052.1:0-12912 GCA_004363435.1 Platanista minor
GACGGCCTCCCACGCGCTGAGTCAGCGCCCCTTGTTGATTCAGGAGGGAGTTCATGCCCTCAGTAAACTAGGAGTGGTCATGACCTAGGAGGGAGGGGGGAGGGAGGCCCAAGGCCAGAACATTCAGACATGTCCACGTGCGGGTGGGAGGGAGGAGAAACGCAGCCAAGTGAAAGCCCAGGGAAGATGGGCCCGAGAAGCAGTAGGTGAACCAGAGGCTGCTGTGCTCAGAGCCCCCGAGGGGAGGGGGTCATCTCCAGGGGGTGATCCCGGGAGGTGGTGAGAGGGGAGGTCAGGGGGCCCATGGGGACTCCAGGTGTTTTGTTTACCCATCTGTTGTCAAGGGATGAAGACCTGACCTGGAGGGAGGAGGTGGTCGGCACTAGTTAACATGCAAAACAAGGGAAAGGCAAGCTGTGTCTGAATCACACCCAGAGTTTTCTCTTGAGCCCTCGCCTGCCAGTCACCAGCCCTCACCTCTCACCTGATGACAGAGGAGTGGGCTCCTGGATGAGGCTGCTCCCACCCCAGGCCTGACTTCACGGGGTGTTTCTGGATTCTGCAGACCGTCCCGCCTAGAAGTTCCACTCTGGGTAATCGTGAATGTCACCGGGGCCCCGGAGATGGAATCATCACGTGGACTTCTGAGACTGGACACTTTTAGCTGATCTGATATGGGTGAGGGTGAGGAAAAGCCCACACCCATGTCTTCTTCCTCTGGTGGGTGTTTGTTTTGATCCTGCCCCGGCAGAGACACGGGGAAATGCAGCCTGTTTCCGTCTAACATCCCTTTTTGATTTTGAGATGTCTTAGCTCCTTTCAGCGCCCACTGGAGATGGGGAGCTAAAAGGCTTTTTATTTTTATTTAAAATTTATGTATTTTTATTTATTTATTTTTGGCTGCATTGGGTCTTTGTTGCTGTGTGCGGGCTTTCTCTAGTTGCAGAGAGTGGGGGCCACTCCTTGCTGCAGCACGTGGGCCCCTCACCGTGGTGGCCTCTCTCGCTGCGGAGCATGGGCTCCAGAATGCAGGCTCGGTAGTTGTGGCACACTGGCCCAGTTGCTCCGCAGCATGTGGGATCTTCCCGGACCAGGGCTTGAACCCGTGTCCCCTGCATTGCCAGGCGGACTCCCAACCACTGCGCCACCAGGGAAGCCCTAAAAGGCTTTTTAAATTCAGGCCCTTGGAAGGAGATTAATTGGATTGTCCCCCGATGTGGGAGCAGGGCTCACCCGAGGTGACAGAGGGCAACTTGACAGAGAGTTTCTGTGTGCCCCGGGAGGGAACTGGGAGGACAGAGGGGGCCCTAACTGCATACAGCACCTCTGTTGGGAAGGGTGGGGCTGCACCTGACCTTGAGGGGGACTGGAGGATCTCTGGGGCCAAGTCCTTGGAGAGCTCACAAGAGCTGGGGTCTGCAGGGCCAGGGAGATGACAGCGATGTTCAGCCAGAGAAGGCGGGGAGAAGGGGCCCCTTCGTTTTGTCTCGGATTCTTGGATGAGCACTGGGAGGAACAAATGTGCCCGAGAGGGGGCTTCCCTGGTGGCGCAGTGGTTGAGAGTCCGCCTGCCGATGCAGGGGACGCGGGTTCGTGCCCCGGTCCGGGAAGATCCCACGTGCCGCGGAGCGGCTGGGCCCGTGAGCCACGGCCGCTGAGGCTGCGCGTCCGGAGCCTGTGCTCTGCAAGGGGAGAGGCCACAACAGTGAGAGGCCCGCGTACCGCAAAAAAAACCAAAACCAAAAAAGTGCCCGAGAGTGACTGGGATTGCTGCCTACCTTGCCCTGTAGAGCAGAATGTGGCAGCTTTGGTATCAAATTCACTCCTGCCCTGCCCCAGAGCCCCTGAGAGGAGTCAACAAGGGTGCCCCAAGTTTTAACTGATTTATACTTGTTATGTATAAAAGAATTCTTTTATTATGAAAAATTGCAAACGTACACAAGAATAGACTAGTACTCACCCAACTCAAGGATAATGTTGTTTCAGCTGTAGCCCCCTTTACTTCTTCCTCCTCCTCCGTGATTTTTTAAAAAAAATAAATTTATTTATTTTATTTTATTTTTGGCTGTGTTGGGTCTTTGTTGCTGTGCACGGGCTTTCTCTAGCTGCGGTGAGCGGGGGCTACTCTTTGTTACAGTGCACAGGCTTCTCATTGCAGTGGCTTCTCTTGTTGTGGAGCATGGGTTCTAGGCACGCGGGCTTCAGTAGTTGTGGCACACGGGCTCAGTAGTTGTGGTTCGCGGGCTCTAGAGCACAGGCTCAGTAGTTGTGGCGCACGGGCTTCGCTGCTCCATGGCATGTGGGATCTTCCCGGACCAGGGCTCGAACCCGTGTCCCCTGCACTGGCAGGCAGATTCCCAACCACTGTGCCACCAGGGAAGTCCCATATGATTATTTTTTATATATAAACTTTTTAGCGAAGTCTAATGTTAAAGAAAAGTGCACAAATGATACGTCTACAGCTCGCTGAACTTTTGCATCCTCTTGCAGCATTTCCAAGCCACTTCGTCGTATTATTTCATCTACCTATTTCATCCTTAAAGACTTTTTATTGTGGGAAAAAGCTCTACCCTGAGATTTACCATCATAATCATTTTTAAGTCGACAGTTCAGTAGTGTGAAGCATATTTGTACCACGTGCAACAGAGCTCAGAGAACTTTTTCACCTTGCCACATTGAAACTCTATTTCAAATCCTTTTTAACAAGCGTCATGGGAGAGCCAAGCTGTCTAATCTGTCTGAAAAAAAACATGTGTGCATTCTTCTTATGTCACAGTACCTGCCAAGGAAGGCAGGGAAGGGACTCACGGGTCGTGATTTTATATACCTGACACCAGCAAGCCTCTGTAAACAGGAGGCCAGGCACGTGCGTTGCCCTGGCAGGCCTGCTCCCTGGATGCACAATGATTATGGGGTGGACAGCACGTATGAAGTGAGATGAGGTCAAGGCTCTGCAGCCTGGTGACCATCACCTTTGCTCCTGGGGGGAGTGACTTGTGACTTGGTCTCACGGCAGTCAGCAGCATGCTATGGTCTGCAAAGAATGGAGGGAGAAGTTGATTAATGTGTTTCTAAAGGAAGCAGAGCAGAGCTCAGAGCTTTAGCTGTTTTCCCACTGAACTGAAGGGTCTTTGACTCCCACCCCCCAACCTCATCTGGGCTTAGTGGTGGGAACGGCTGCAGCGAGGCAGCCTGCAATGCCTCAACCCAATTCTATCACATGCTTATTTACATTCTATGTCCCCTCTTTCAAGAATATTTTTTTGACATTTGCCTTCTGGCAAAGCTGGGACCAGTGCGTGGGAGTTGCGGGGAGGTGGACTTGGCTGAAAGCAAGGAAGAGTTTTCTCAGAGCCGTCCAAAAACGGAACGGCCTGACTCAGAAGGCAGCATGCCCTCAACCTGGATGAGGTCCCGAAGAAGTCCCTTCGGGAGAGTGCTCCCCCTGCTGTGACAGTCGTGTGCAGAAATCAAGGACAACCACCCGTTTCTGAGCACCTACAACATGCCGGCGCTGCTCTCAGCACGTCTGTGTGCACTTCCTCGTGTCACCAGCAAATGGCCCTACGAGTCTCCCCATTGTACAGATGGGGAAACTGAGCCACACAGAGGCTTAGTGACCTGCCCAAGCTGGCGCAGCTGCTAAGTGAGGGAGGCGGGATCAAGAGCCAGGCGGTCTGACCCCACCACCACTCCCGCTTGTAACTCTGTGAACCGTGACCTGGATCTGCTCCTCAGGTGTCCTGGGGGTGAGGGTCCCAGGGCCCAGCTGGGTGACCAGCTGTTGTCTGCTAAAAGGAGCTGAGAGAGCAGTTGACTCAGCATGCGACATCTGGTTAGAAGTCCAAAGGGCGGCCGCATTCCAGACTCCACAAGTAGCAGGGGCTGGGTTTGCTCAGGACAGTGGGTAAGTGACAGGTGGACTCCAGGGCCCAGGCCTCCCAGTCCGGCCGTCCAGTTAGCAATGCCCTCCTGGACCCCCAAGTCTGTGAGCTAGCTTCTTGCCCCGTTGCTTCAAGTTTATCCTCTGGTTTCAGGAATCCATCCCAGACATTCCCCACCCCCAGGCCGAGTCCTTGCCTTGGTCATCTGCCCAGGACATGATTTCTCTGATAAAGCCTCAGGGGGAGTGACAAGAAGGCCAGCCTTGGAATCTGGGCATGAAGCCCGATTTCCACCCCCGGGGGTAGTTGCTTACACTTCTAACCCTCATCTTCCTCGGGTGGGAATAAGATCCCCGTTTCATAAGATCTGTGGTGAAGATCACAATGTGCTCACTCAGGAAGTGGCCGAGAATGTGGCAGCCTCTGTGGACGATGGTCGTCTTCACCTTTTCCCTCTACCGACTGAGGGTCCCGTCCTGAGCGCAGCCCTTGGCACTCGACCCCTAAGGGTGGCTTCTCCAAAAGGACACAGGTCCATAAAGTCTGAGCAATATGAGTGTGCCCTGTAGTGGGTGTAGGGAGCCGGCCTGCCGAACGAGCTGGAGCTGGGTTGAGCTGAATGGTTCCTTTGAACAATACTTAAGAGTCAGAAAACTCGCTGCCTCTTAGCTCCAGGGCCTGCTGCTTGTAAAATGAGGAATAACTATAATATCCCTAAAACCCCTTCTAGTTGTAAAATGTTCTGATTCATGACCAAGGGAAGAGGAAAATGTGCATGTGATAAAGTAAAAATGCTTTCTGCAGTGGTCCAAGAAAGAGGACAGAAGTATCTAGCCTCCCAATTCAGCCCCATGCTATTGAAATTTCAGGCTCCTGCGTGATGCACCCCCTGGTTTCCTTCTGCTCTGGGTCCCCCAGTGGGACATTTCCTAACGCCCTGACAACAGATTCTGATCAGGTGAATTGGCTGTTACTTTACACCGTGCAGCCTTCCCGGGGGCCTGGCAATCTTAAGCATTTATGAGACAATTAACTACAAGTGAATACTTCTCAAGCATTATCCACGGTTGTGTTCTCCCTGCAGTACTGTAAAGGGGCTTAAGATAATTTTTCTGATTTTGCACTTGGGACAACTGAGGTACAGGAAGGTTTAGTCGTTTTTCCAGAATGTGTCAATAGGGAGAGAAACTTTGGTGCTGGCATTGGCTAGATCCTTGCTAGCTTGCAAGCTTTGGGATCTTTACCAATCACATATTTGAAGAGAATAGAGTTGCTTCTTGCTTTTTCCCTCGAACATTTGCCCCAAACTGCTGCACCTGCGGTACAATTGGAAAAGATTTCCGAGATCTGAAGTTAAAAGCTCTGTCTTCTCTCTGCCTTTCAAGACATCTCAGACCTGCAGCCAAACCTTCATGCAGAATAAAGGAGGAATTTCCTTCATTGCTAATTTCACTATCTTAGGAAATAGTTTGGGCCAGAAGGAATAACAGTATGAGTGCTTTTAACCATTTTAAGCATGTGTTGATATGACACAATCCTTAAAGCCTTTGTTAATTTTTCTGATAACTATCTCCCCCTTACATTCTTTCCCGCGTGTCTGGTCCTTTTCCTGGGCCAGCCTGACAATCCAAAATAACAGAATTTCTGAAATCCCAACCATTCACTATCCCAAAAGACAATGAGTTTTAGAACACTGGGCTCTGGCATGGAAACCGGCAAAAAGCTGTCGCACACTTACCATGAAGGAAAATTCATCAAGGAAGGACACCAGATAGAAAGGTTGGCACCGAGATTTCACCCAAACCTTTTCCCAACAATACAAATCAATGCAGCCTTGAGCATAGGAAATACTTGCTACGAGAGAGAAATCTCACAAGCAAACATTGCAGGTCCCCCAGTGTTTGCTAACTTTCCCAAATTTTAAAACTTACCAACACATTTAATGAGGTGATAATACTGTTTCTTAGAATCTATGTCCCATTCGAGGGAAAAGTAAAAGTAATTTTAGGGAATTTCAAATTTGAGTCCCTTTTGGGTGGAAAACTGTCACAGATTTGGGCAGAAAAAAGGGACTTACTTGACTGTCAGATGTGGGTTCTCCACATCTGTTTGGATGAACTGAGCAGCCCAGGAAATCCACCACCTGGATGCAGTAGGGTTGCAGTGTTCTGAAGATCTCCTTGCTGGGAAATTTGACAGTATCTAGGACACGGAGTATGGTGGGTATTTTCTGGGTTACTATGGACTTACATGATGATCTGGAAGGGGAGACTTCAGCCACCGATCTGGAACTTTCTTATATCTTTTCTAAGCATATTTCCGTGGTCTCTTGGAGAATGTTAACCATGCTGGCTCCCGTGTGCACAAACCTCACACGACTCTCTATCAGTAGCCCGTGGTGGGCCCTGGGGTCCACACCATGTTGGCTAATTTAGGATATGATGTTAAATTAAGCCTCATGTTTTTAATCCATTTCCCAATAATAGAAAAAATTTTTTAATTTTATTTTTTTATTAAAGTATAGTTGATTTACAATGTTGTGTTAGCGTCAGGTGTACAGCAAAGTGATTCAGTTGTATGTATGTGTATATTATATATATATATATATATATATATAATTTTTTCAGATTCTTTTCCCTTACAGGTTATTACAAGATAGTGAATATAGTTCCCTGTGCTCTACAGTAGGTCTTTGTTGGTTATCTATTTTACATATGGTAGTGTGTACCTGTTAATCCCAAACTCCTAATCTATCCCTCCCTGCCCTTTCCCCTTTAGTAACCACAAGTTTGTTTTCTATGTCTGTGGGTCTCTTTCTGTCTCAATAATACAACATTTTTAAAGGGCAAAAATTATGGCACCTCGTCACAGAGAGGATTTCAGTAATTTTGTACATGACCTTCCTTATTCTACCCTGCCCAACAGCAGAAGGGATGTTTACTAACCTCTCCTTTCACCGTCCACCAAACCCAGGATCCGAGATGCTGTGCAGTTTCTCATGCAGTACGTCTGGATCTTAGGACAGCACTTCAAACATGGATCCCGTTCACGCATCCCAACGGAAAACGTGGTTTTCTGTTGCCAATAATTGTAAAAATTTTTTGTTGCCAGGAAACCAGAGGATTCTGTACCTCCTACTCTGGGTTTTCAGAGCAGAAAATGGGCCTTGTCGTGTGCTTGGAATCATGACATGCCTTTTGATCTAGAAAAGATGTTGAAGATGGCGTTGCCTAATCCCTTTTCACAGGTGGGAAGTCAGGCTTGGGGCAGGGGACATTGGGCCTCTGGCTGTGGTGGCTGAGCCCACAGGCCTACAAAGACCCTGGCAAGTGGGACAAGTGAGCCAAGCTCACCCCAGCACCCCACGCGGCTCTGGATGAGAGGGAGCCCTCCGCCTTATAACAAACAAAACACACAAAACTCTAAAATATGGGAACCTGAATGCATCGGCCAGGCCAACCCTTCTAGCCAAGGTGAGATGACACTGGTGGCAGGGATTTACAGCCTGAGGCGGGGCTGCTGCATCCTTTGTGGGGTCCCAGGGCAGAGTGACAATGCAGGACTCCTTGCTCATAAAGCCAGAGAAAAGCTTTGTCCTTTTTCCCATGGAGTCTCTCTTGACCTCACGTGGTGTTTTTCATCTGCTATTTGATGGGGTACCTCCTCAGGTTGGGGGTCAGCACAGACCTCTCTGGGCGTACAGACCACCCACCCACCAGGTGCCTGGGAACCCTGTGACTTCGAGTGGGTGTGCATGCCCCCAACCCTGACTCTTCTCTTGCCTGGGGCCAGACCCCTCTGGCGGCAGAGGGTATCATCAGTGGTCGCCAGACAGGGGCAGAGAAGGGGACCTGTGTCCCCCAGGACACCAGGGAATAGGGCCGCAGGCAGCCAAGGACCCACGGCAAGTGGACCATATGATCGTGCGTACAGCTCCAAGCCCCAAAGACACGCTCTGTCATCCCACTGAACTTCACTTACAAACCACAAGGTCAGGGATAAAATTATTAAGTTCAAGACTTAGATTGCAGAGCATGAAACCCCAAGCATGGGTCTCCTTTGAGCACAGGATCCCATGTGTCTGCACTGCCACGTACCCAGGAAGCAGAGTCTGACCAGAGGTGTGCAGGCTGGGACCTCTGCAGTGGCCCTGGGGTGACAGAGGCCCAGGTCATGCAGGGGTGCAAGCTTGAGCCTTTCTTATCTGTGGCCTTTACCTACAACCTTTCCTGGGAGGGCAGGGAGTGGGGCTCCAGCTCCCAACCAGCATGACACCAGAGGTGGAAGATTTGGGGGTGGACTCTATCTCAGCTGGTGTCTGAAAGAATTCTCAGGTTAGTGGGAGAATAATACAGTTTTTCAAAGCCCATTTCGCCCTTAGAAGGAGCATTCTTCTGCGAGCTACGGAAATGGGGCTGCCGATGACCCCTTCCCTATTCATCTGAATCTTTCATTTGAGAAAGACGAGTTTTGCCAATTAAGGTGGCATCTTCTGATGGCACAGAGCTTCCCTTCTGAGTCTTACTTGATTCTGACCTCCCTGCTCTTTGCTGGGCTCAGTTGGTGTTAACACTCATTTTATGGAGCCGTGGGAGTTAACCCTCAGAGACCCCAAGGGGCAAGACTCAGGCCCTAGGATGGGGATCCCCACATCTAAAGGCTGTGCCTGCCACTAAACGCTCCCCAGGAAGGAATCTTGTGTTTATTCATTCATTAAGCATTGTGGAGTGCCAGGCACTGTTGTAGGTACTTTACAAAAATAGGGAGTTATTTTGCCCTAATTACAACCCTGCTATAATTCCTGGTCTTTGGACCCAGAGAGAGAGGTTCAGTGATGCCCAGAGAGGTTAAACAGAGAGCTCAGTGACTGGGGAGCCGGGAGCCAGCCCCACGCTGTCCAGCTCCAGACCCTTAGCCTCTGGCCTCCACTCCACTGCCTGGTATTCACATCCGGGGGGCTCCAGACCCCCACCACGGAGGCAGGTGGTGCAGGCAGGGCTGTCTCTTTATCACCTTAGTTGCCACATGGACAACAGGCCGCGAGTCACGGAGCAGAGCCAGTTGCAGTGATGATGAGTTTAGGAGATGCTGAGGTACACCAGCTGAGGGAGGTGGAGGGCTACGGTGCCCACCTGCCGCCTTCCAGGCTTCTCGTGGCAAACTGATGTTTGTTTGGTGAGCATCTCAGGGATCCTTCAGAGTCTGTGCTGCACCTCCTTGCCTTTGGTGGACGTGAGGTTCTTACTGGTAACCTTGAGGAATCTGAGTTTTTCTCTTCTGGGTGAGTAACTATGACTTTGTAAATAACACCTGGGGGGTGTCCACCGCTCAGCGTCGCTTTGGGCTACGGGCCTTGGAACAGTGACTGCCATAGGCTGGAAGAGCGGATCCTGCCTAAGGATGGAGCAGGGGGGCTGGGAGTTAGAGGAACCTTCTGGAAACCTCTGCCCAGTGAGGCAGGATGATCTCATCTCGCCACTCATGAGCCCCGTGGCCAGACGCCCAGAGGTGGGTGGAAGGAACAGGTGGCTCCTCTCTGGAACATCAAAAACCCCTGCAAACCATGTACTTCGTGTTCAGGGACAATTGCCAAATTCTTGCCCTTGAAATAATTTTCCAGGTCTTTCTACTAGAAAAAGTTTTAATTTGGAGATTGAGGGAAGGAAGAAACAAGAAGACCAGGAAGGAATCGCCAAGTTAGAATAAAGCTCCAAGATCTCTGAAAATCAGAGGAGCTTTGTCACAGGTGCCTGTTCTAAGGACAGAGGCCCCCATTTCCGCAAAAGGAATAATCAGAACCCCAGCTGAATCCACGGAGTTTGGTCTGGCACGTCTGGACAGCTGAGCACTGACACGTGCGCCCTGTGGACCCCTCGCTCCAGCTCTGAGAAAACGGCATTGTGTTTATGTGGTTGTTCTCTGCACGCCCAGTGCCCGGGCAGCCCCTAGATGTGGGGGACATGCCGACTTGGCACCAAACAGGGGCTGCACTCTCCGCCAACCTGTCCTCTTGAGCTCTGCTCAGGCTCAGTGGCCGAGGAATCTCTGAGTCATCCACCATCTCAACCACGACATATTTCTGGGAATGTGAAGGGTGCTCAGCGACATGACATTCCTTAGCTCCTAGTTGGAAGGCAACTCCCCACTTCCTTTCTCATCGTTGCATCATCTTTCCCAGCAGGACGGAACAGATGTACATGTACTTGAAACTTACTTGAAACGTACATGCCTTTAGGAAAGAAAGGCAGGAGTCCACATCGGAGCCCCACCTTCTCTTTATAGTACAGCCCAGTTATCCTGCCCTAGAGGGAGAGTGGGCAAGTGTCATGAGCAACTGTTCTCTTGCCTCTGCAGGGATAAGAAAGACATACGTGTTGTACATTCTGTGCTCATCTCATCATCATGAAAACACAGTACCGTGACAGTCAAGGCACACGTACACGGCATCCATGACGCATCAGTTCGGGTGATGGGTATCGCAGTTTTTAAAAACTCTATGCACTTGTCATCTCAGAATGTCACGGGAAAGGTAGATGATCTCTGTGAACCTTTGGCCTGTGGGTAAACTTTTGTACATTGAAATCCCAGGAGAATGTTATTTATTAACAATGCGGTTAACAAACAAACATTGGGGGTTTGTGGGGGGTTTTATTGTCATTATTTACTTCTGGCTGCGTTAGGTCTTTGTTGCTGTGTGCAGGCTTTCTCCAGGAGGTGGTGGACACAGAGATGCCAAGAAGGGTATCTGCTTCCTGAAGAGCACAAGAGTCCTGGTGGGGAATGGACACTCCAGGTCACGCAGTGGAGGACAGCGGGAGGTGCACCAAGGGTGGGGCTCAGGGGAGGAGGCCTTGAATGTCCTGGGGGAGGGCTGAGAGGACCAGCGGCAGGAGGGATGTTTGAGCCAGGCTGGGAGACTGCTGGGTTACCGGTGTCCATCCAGGTGGTGGGATCATCACCAACAAGGGTGGGAAAGTGCAGGGGAGACAGACAGGAGGTCAACACAGAGATGGAGAGGCAGACACCAGGGTGGGTGGGTGGGTGCGGGTGGAGGAGGGGCCAGGCCGGAAACAGACACGGGCCACAAGAACTGTGCAAGGACAATTCGGGTTTTAATTTGTAGGCGGTCATGAGCCGTCAAGAGTCTTGAGTGGATGACAAGCTCCAGGCACACCATAGGAAGACCATGCGGGCAGCACAGTGAAATTAGGCCTGGGAAAGGCTGAAGGTGGGAGGCCGTGCTTGTGCCATAGGTGGGCTGGGACTCTGGGCTTGACGGATAAGCAAAGGCCAGAGAGTGTGAGACACAACAATAACCGTTAACACGGCACATAGAAACTCGCCCCTTGGAGACGCTCAACACTTAGTGTCTCCCTTTACCATCAGAACTACGGCCCTAAGTGGTAGGTCTGCTATTCCCCCATCTTACAGATGAAGAAACAGAGGCTCAGAGAAGAGAGGCAACTACTCCTGGGCATGCAGCCTGTAAACAGCAGGGCCAGCATTTCCACTGAGGTCGGTCTGACTCCAGCCATGCCCCATGTTGTGGAATGACACAATTGCTTGGAACCAGTTAATTGTGGGAGGAGGAGGGAGGTGTTCCGGTGACTCCTGCCTGGGTGACTCTGAGGACAGATGACAGTGGGTAAGATGGGGCAGGCAGATGGGGAGGAGGAACTTGTAACTAGTCTGACTGGGACCAAAAGGAAACGTGATACCAGCCAAATACCATGGGTGCTATTAACAGTCTGGGATCAGGGCTATAGGCCCGGGGCTCAGGTAAAAGATGAGACCAGAGGTGTCCACTTGATACAAGGGAAGATGTTTGTTTTTATCACCGGGGTAGGAAAGCAAAGTGCAAGCAGAATTAAAGAAGCACGGCTTGAGAGCTTGTAATGTGCCAGGCACTGAGCTACACATTGCCATGCATCCTGACAACCTGTGCCATCCTGTTATTGTCATCTTCAGTTACAGGTGAGAAAACAGAAGCTTGGAGATATTAAGTAATCACCTGTGGCCACCCTGTCAGTAATGGTAAACCTGGCTCTCAAGCCAAAGTCTGACTCCCAAGGGCATCCGCCTAGACAAATATGGGACAAAGTCACCTAACAGGGGTTATCAAGTGCGTACTGGAATCATAGGCTCCCCACATTTCCTGTATTTTCTTATCTGCATTCTGTCTGTAGTTAATATGCACTATTTTTGCAATAGGAAAAAAAGAGTTTTATAAAAGCAAAACGGGGGATGTGTAATTGGATAGACTTTTTGGAAGAAATTTTCCAACCTCCATCAAAAGCTGAAAATTTGGCATATTCACTGACCTAACAATTCTCTTCTTAGAAGATAACCAAACAAGCAAGTAGAGATGATGTATGTATAAAGCTGTAGATTAGAAACAACTAGGAAATACCTTAAATACCCCCTTTTTAAAATTTATTTTATTTTCATTATTTACTTCTGGCTGCGTTAGGTCTTCGTTGCTGTGCGCGGGCTTTCTCTAGTTGCCGCGAGCGGGGGCTACTCTTCCTTGCGGTGCGCGGGCTTCTCACTGCGGTGGCTTCTTTCGTTGCGGAGCATAGGCTCTAGGCACGTGGGCTTCAGTAGTTGTGGCACGTGGGCTCAGTAGCTCTGCGGCATGTGGGATATTCCCGGACCAGGGCTCGAACCCATGTCCCCTGCTTTGGCAGGAGGATTCTTAACCACTGTGCCACCAGGGAAGTCCCTACCTTAAATATCCTAATAAAAGGTTGAGAAATTTTGGCTCAGCCATACAGCTGAATTCAACACTAGGTAGCATCAGAAAGGATCACATAGATTGAGATGGGTGTGTAAAGATTATCCACGATAGGGCTTCCCTGGTGGCGCAGTGGTTGAGAGTCCGCTTGCCGATGCAGGGGACGCGGGTTCGCGCCCCGGTCCGGGAGGATCCCACATGCCGCGGAGCGGCTGGGCCCGTGAGCCGTGGCTGCTGAGCCTGCGCGTCCGGAGCCTGTGCTCCGCAACGGGAGAGGCCACAGCAGTGAGAGGC
>RJWK010062053.1:0-12912 GCA_004363435.1 Platanista minor
GCGCAGGCTCAGCGGCCATGGCTCACGGGCCCAGCCGCTCTGCGGCATGTGGGATCTTCCCAGACTGGGGCACGAACCCGCGTCCCCTGCATCGGCAGGCGGACTCTCAACCACTGCGCCACCAGGGAAGCCCAATTTCTGGATTTTTAAGAATTATTTTCCATTAGTCTGTCTATTCATGTGCCAATCTCACACTGTATACTTTATAGAGACTTTATAACATGTTCTAATATCTGGTAGGGCTCTTTGTTTTTTATTATCTAGGTTATTTGTTGTGGGTTCTTTCCAATGGAACCTAATAATCACCTTCTGTATTTCTAGGAAAAAGCCTAATAGTGACATCTTGCTCACGATGAGTCTTCCTATCTGTCAGTGCGCTATGCTTTCCATTTTTGTTCCAAGTAAACTTTACAGGGATGTTTGTTTTATGGTTTTCTTCATGTTGTTTTGGTAAATTTTGCATATTTCTTATGTCTAGTGTTGTGTTTTTGTTCTTGTAAATTGTCTTCCAGCATACCTTTTAACTGCTTTTTGTTTACACACACACACATACACACACACACACACACACACACACACACACACACACACGAAGGCTATTGATTCCTCACTGATGTAACTTGTTAAATGCTGATTAGCCCCATTAACCTATGGTGTCTCAGCTCCAAATCCATATGTAATGCGGAGGACTCAGCATGCTGGGAGCCAGGATACTGTAAACCACATTTCTGCTTTGCCAGCTGGCTCCTTGTTAAATCCTGCAATAGGATTCCTCTAGAAGGAGACAAAAGCAAGGTGAAGGCTCCCATCAGTATTGTGCCTGGTCATGGCCCTTTATCTGGCAGGGGTAACTGGTTATACTCTCCAAATTTTTTTTTATTTGCTTCTTTGTAGGTACTGCCCAAACCTCTTACCCTTCCGCCTTTAGAGAAAGAAGCACCGGCTGGGTAGCTCCCCCTTATTAGAAGCCTGAGTTCTGGTTCTGAGAGACCCACGTGAGGGTCTGATAATCTCAACTCATTCCCTTTGTTCCCTGAGTCCTAGAGAACATAGATGCTTTCTGCAGATACTGTTACCACCTTTTGTTTTTGAGATATGTCATATACCATAAAAGCCACCCTTTTAAATATACAATTCAGTGGTTCTTAGTATAATTTACAGAGTTGTGCAACCATCACCACTATCTAATTTCAGAACATTTTCATCATTCCATAAAGAAACTCTGAACCTACTAGCAGTCATTCCTCTCCCCCAGTGACCACTAATCTACTTTGTCTCCACGGATTTGCCTATTCTGGACATTTCCTATAAACAGAACCATACAATATGTGGCCTTTGTTGTCTGGCTTCTTTCACTTAGCATAATGTTTCCAAGGTTCATCTACGTAGCATGTATAGTATCTGTTCCCTTTTATATCTGATTAATATTCCATTGTGTAGACAGATATACCAGGTTTTTAAATTTATCCATCCAGCGATGGGACATTTGAGTTATTACCACTTTTTGGCTATTATCAATAAGACTGCTGTGAACATTCAAGTACAACTTCTTATATGAACATATTTTCAATCCTCTAGGATAAATATCTAGAAGTACAATTGTGTGGTCACATGGTAACTATGTTTAACTTTTTGAGGAACTGCCAAACTGTTTTCAACAGCAGCTGCACCATTTTCCATTCCCACTAGCAATACTGCTGCATTTCCTTGCCGTCTTCCATCCTTTTGATTCTAGTCATCCTAGTGGGTGTGAAGGTGGTATCTCTTTGTGGTTTTGATTTTCACTTCCCTAATGATGTTGAGCACCTTTTCCAGCGTTTATTGGCCATTTGTGTATCATCTGTGGAGAAAGGTCTTTTCAAATCCTTTGCCTGTTTTTTCAGTTGGGTTATTTGTCTTACTATTGAGTTGTAAGAATAGTTTCAGTAGGAAAATATACTCAATTTATGAAAAGCTGATACATAATGACCCGCAATCTTACGTATCACACTGGCCTATCACTGGAAAATGATGTGCGTGTGAAATATTGTGAGTTCACTGACAGCTAATTCATTTGCCACCAAGCTAAGATACATATGATAACAGCATGTTTTTAACCCTCCAGGTGAAAGGGGCCCACTTTTGTTATTAATTTCTTAGTTACATTCCATTGTGGTGACCCATTGGTGTTTTTGTTATTTCTGGTGATATATTCAAAAAGAAGGTGTACTTCCTATTTTGGACTGAGAGGTATGATCAAGTCTATTACTGTGCTGTATTGTTCCTTATATTTCCTTACACTGTCTGTAGTTTCTGCCCTGTGAAAGTCGTTGCTGTGTTTGGGACTGCATAGCTAGTAATGGTTGTCCTCACTGAGAATCATGGTCTTCAGTATGATATAGCATCCTGTGTCATTTTAACTTTTTTTTTGGTCTGAATTCTCTTGCAGGCAAGTATATAACTCATTTTTAATTGCAACTGTCTCATTTTTGTCTATGCTTTTATTTCTAACCTTTCTG
This sequence comes from Platanista minor, assembly GCA_004363435.1. Classification (NCBI taxonomy): domain Eukaryota; kingdom Metazoa; phylum Chordata; class Mammalia; order Artiodactyla; family Platanistidae; genus Platanista; species Platanista minor. The sequence continues at coordinate 2,499 of RJWK010062053.1, forward strand.
AATCTTTAAGTTAGATTGTGCTTTGTCAACTAACCTCAAATCTTTCTTTAGGGATGAGTTAAGCCAAATTGTTTATTATCAGTACGTTGGGTGTAATAGTTCTATCATTCTTTTTTATATTTTTATAGATTACTTACATAAATCCTTTCACTATAGGAGCTGGTTTCTTCCATTTTGATACTTAGGGAAGTTTGTACTTTTAATCTACTTGTTTACCTTTACACTAATACCTTTTAAAAAGATGAGACCAATAGTATTAGTGTCTATTGGTTCCTTACTATGTAAGTAATATTCAGATTAGCTAGTAGTCTTTTTCTGTCCCTCAGGGTCTAAATTTCAAATAGGCTTTTTACTCAGTTAATAATCAGTGAGCTTATTCAACTTTTCATACTCTCTACTCTCCATGTTTAATAGTTGTATGATATCTACATTGTTAGAGCCTATTATCATCTTATAGTATTTTACCACCTTTAATTGAATTCCCTTAAATGAATAATTTTTCCTTCCCTGCCTGTGGGTTGTCAGTTTCTTGAACAGTAGCAGTGAATAAAATATCAACCCATTCACTCTATGGAGGTACAAGCTTCCTGCTATAAGAAAGTCAGTTACACTGGTCACAGTTTATCCTAAAGTTTAATATAAGCTTTCTGTGATATTATAAAGTAGTGATTCTTTGGAATAATCAACAGTTTTCTACTGGGGTCAAATATATTCCCTGAAACATTTGTTTAACAGAGAAAGTAGGAATTCTGAATGGATCTAGAGCATTGCTAGTTGTATGTCTGTCAGCTTTCAAACTGTTCTACCAAAGGTCATCCCAAAGCACTAAAAGGTATTTATCAGAGCTACAATACAAAGCAAGGACCGCTTCCCCACCCACAGACAGTCTGTCTGTCATGCATAATTTAAAAAGCAATGAAACACTGTAACTAGAAATAACTGCATCTGAAAATTTGGGTTTCTTTTAAAACTTCATGCCTGAAGTTTACTATATATAACTAGAGTTAGCTTATTTGAAATCAAACATGTATCACTAGGGGAAAAAACTGACAATTTTTAAAAGAAAATATATCGTGCACATTACACTCAGTATTAACTAAGTTTGCTTGTTTTCATATTTTTAAAATTGACCTAAGGATTTTAAAGCTTTCAATAATTTTTTAATTACTTTTGCCCAGACAGTATCATCTGACTCTTGCTATAAACCAAGATACTGAGTTGTCAAATCTAGAGCTATACCAGATAGTTCTAGGAAATAAACAATACTTAATAAGCTCTAATCACAGAATTTTACTTCATAATTATTGAATATACTCAAATAATTAAGTTGTGATAAGATACTAAAGTAATGACACTTACTTTATTCATTCCATACACAATTTCTAGTAATAAAGATTAAGTAAACCCCCAAATTTCTTACTAGATTATACTTAAAAGGTGCTTCTTTTAGTCAGTCACCATTTCTAACATGGATTAGCTGACTTACAGGTTCAAATGGCTTTGCTCTAGTGAAAAAAGTTCAAGTGAAAAATATCAGCTCACAGGCCTGGGCTCTGAAGTTTTAATACATCTGTTGTCCAAGTTCTTAGCCCACCGCTGCCCACCTGTTGTCCTGAGGAACAGACAAAACAAGCCCAACACTCCTTTGGAGCTATATGCCCTCTTCCTGTACTCAACTTCCACAGGTAATGCTTGACTGAAGACAAGCATGCAGAAACAAAGAGAAGGATTAGGATCACACAAACCTCAGAAACTGATAATAGAAACAACCGGTGAGTATTCCTAAAATGGGAATGAATCTAAAACAATGTACTATGAAAAAGAAATATTTAATACTTATACAGCTAATTGTGTATCATTAGGCTGTTCCAGGGCACTGTTACCTGATGATGATTTTTTTATTTTTATTTTTTTGCGGTACGCGGGCCTCTCACTGTCGTGGCCTCTCCCGTCGTGGAGCGCAGGCTCGGCGGCCACGGCTCACGGGCCCGGCCGCTCCGCGGCATGTGGGATCTTCCCGGACCGGGGCACGAACCCATGTCCCCTGCATCGGCAGGAGGACTCTCAACCACTGCGCCACCAGGGAAGCCCTACCTGTATTATTTAATCTGTACAACTTTATGAAGAAATTCAGGCCCTGCCTTTTGTCTGTGGAAAAACTTTAGCCAAAGAATAAGTTTAATCAGAGTGCAGAAACAAAGGAAAACGTCAAAGGAGACCAAATAAATAATAGTTTAGTCATTAAGCAGAGTCAAGGACCTTTAGTTCCTCCTTAAGGGCTACAGATAATATTCTGAGCCCTATCCTGTGAGCTGTCTTATAGATACTGAAACACCCACCACGTGGAAGAAGTGAACTACATGATGACCAGGCTGTAGCCATGACATAAGCTGCCACAAGAACTGGCCTCAAAGAAATGGAAACAAACCGAACATGGAACTGAAGATTAACTCTACCTAAAACAATCAAGATGATGCTGGTTAGGCCACTGATGACCAATGTCAAGATGACTGTCAGCTGACTGTACTGTTTCTGCATGTAGCCCCCTGCTTGTCGGCAGGGGGAGTCAGGCTTTGGACTGGCATCTGCCCTCCCCGCCAGTTGCCAGCCTCCAAAATAAAGCAACCTTTCCTTTCCAACACTTGTCTCTCGAGAATTGGCTTTCGAGCAGCAAGCAGCCAGACCTGGGTTCAGTAACACTGTGAAGGCTCTAGAGAAAAATCAGTGTGCTCAGATGAGGTTTATTAGGTTTTTACAATTTAAAATGATGAGTTATAAATGTGAACACTTATTTTTCTAAAAATTAACATATTTAAATGTTCAGAATAGATGGAAAGCTTGACTAGTGCAAAGTTGTCATTCCTACTCACTCCACCCCAAATTAACATTTCGTTTTTAGATTTTCTGTAATTCTAATCAAAATTGCACGTGCCAATATTTAAGAATAATGAAAGGTGAGCATAATTAAAACAAAAAAATTAAATATGGCAGTGCCTATCAGTATTAAGAATTTATCCAAGAATTTATCCAACGGAAATATTTCAACAAGTATACCTGTACGTACTATATGACTGTGGATTTTTTTCTGCAGAATTACTTGGAGAAATGTCTTAACAGAGTAAGAGTTAATATATGGAACATCCATACCATAAAATACTGTCCTGCAGTTGAGAATGAAGTAGTTCTGAATATACTAACACGGGAATACTATCTGACATATGTTAAGTAAATTAAAAAATTTTTAATGTATCATCCTGTTTGTTACAGAACAAAATTATAAGTGGCTAGAAAAATATCTGGAAGGATATACCAGAGTATGGAAGAGTCCACATTTTCAAAATATTTATTTCTGTGTTGCTTAAGTGTTTTTCACCAAGCACATGCTGCAGTCATAATTTAAAAGGATAGATGAAAAAAATACTGTGTAAGAATGCTGAAATATAGGCAGAAATAAGTCTCGGAATTTTTTTTCTGAGACAGTTAATTCAACAGATGTAAGGTACAGGCCTTCCAAAACACCATAGGGAAGAAAAAAGCCAAAAAGGACATGTGATCAACTCAGGAAAGAAGGGGGAAAAGGGAAGTAGAAGAAAGCAAAAGAAATTGGTTCAGTTCTATTAAAGACTGAATTTTTAAAAATTAATTCAACTGTATGTTTTCCATAGGGAACACTTCTAAAACAAAGTAACACAGGAAGGCTAAAAATAAATGGATGGTGACTAGCTGGGAATTATGCTAAATGAAAAAAGCTAATCCCAAAAGGTTATATACTGTATGAGCCCATCTATATAACAATTTTGAAATGACAAAATTTTAGAAACAGAGGACACACTGGGGTGGAGATGGGAAGAAAGCACGCAGGTGATGGATATAGTTATAAGAAGGCAACAGGAGGGGTCCTTGTGGGTTTTGTCTTGACTAGTGGTTGATACTCAGACTTCCAAAAGGGGCAAAACTGTATACAACTTAATACACATCTGGGGAAATCTAAATAAGATTTGTGGATCACATCAATGTTAATACCCTAGTTGTAATAGTACAGTATCATCAGCAAAATGCTACCAGTGAGGGAATTGGGAAAAGTGCAAGAAATCTCTCATTTCTTACAGAACAGAGTGTGAATCTACAATTGTTTCAATAAAATAAAATTTAAAAATGGGTGGCACCACAAAGGTTTAAATGAAAAACAAAGGCAATACTAAATGTACAGAAGGCTATGGAGTAACTAGAACTCTCACCCACTGCTGGTGGAAGTATAAACTGATTCAACCACTCCGGATAACTATGTATATCCATTCCTAGGAATACACCCAACAGAAATGCATTTGTACATTCACACACACAAAAAAATGATTAAAGGTTCACGGCAGCATGTTTATGACAGTCAACAATGACTATCAATAGTAGAATGGATAAACTGTATACTGACACGAGAATGAACAGATTACTGCTTTGTGCAACAGCATGAACAAATCACACAAACATGATGCTTAAAGAAGCTAGACCCAAAAGAGACACACTCTGTTTCAATTTAGATAAAAATGTTGCTTCTCAGCAAAGGAAACCATAAACAAAAAGACAGCCTATGGACTGGGAGAAAATATTTGCAAATGATGCAACCGATATGGGCTTAATTTTCAAACTATACAAAGAGTTCATACAACTCAACAAAAAACAAACAACCCAACTGAACTGAAAAATGGGCAGAAGGCCTAAATAGACATTTCTCCAAAGAAGACATACAGATGGCCAAGAAGCATATGAAAAGATGCTCAACATCACTAATTATTAGAGAAATGCAAATCAAAACTACAATGAAGTACCACCTCACATCAGTCAGAATGGCCGCCATTAAAAAGTCTACAAACAATAAATGCTGGAGGGGGTGTAGAGAAAAGGGAACCCTTTTAACATTGTTGGTGGGAATGTAAACTGGTACAGCCACTATGGAAGACAGTATGGAGGTTCCTCAAAAAACTAAAAACAGAACTACCATATGACCCAGCAATCCCACTACTGGGCATATACCCAGAGAAAACCATAATTCAAAAAGATACATGCGGGCTTCCCTGGTGGCGCAGTGGTGGAGAGTCCACCTGCCAATGCAGGGGACATGGGTTCGTGCCCCGGTCCGGGAAGATCCCACATGCTGCGGAGTGGCTGGGCCCGTGAGCCATGGCTGCTGAGCCTGCGCGTCCGGAGCCTGTGCTCCGCAACGGGAGAGGCCCGCGTACCACAAAAAAAAAAAAAAAAAAAAAAAAGATACATGCACCCCAATGTTCATAGCACCATTTACAATAGTCAAGACATGGAAACAACCTAAATATCCACTGACAGATGAATGAATAAAGAAGCTATGGTAAAATGGAATACTACTCACCCATAAAAAAAGAATGAAATAATGCCGTTTGCAGCAACATGGATGGACCTAGAGGTTATCATACTAAGTCAGAAAGAGAAAGACAAATACCATATCACTTTTATGTGGAATCTAAAATACGACACAAACATATCTACAAAACAAAAACAGACATACAGATATAGAGAACAGACTTGTGGTTGCCAAGGGAGAGGGAAGGTTGGGCAGTTTGGGATTAGCAGATGCAAACTATTATATATAGGATGGATAAACAACAAAGTCCTACTGTATAGCACAGGGAACTATATTCAATATCCTTTGATAAACCGTAATGGAAAAGAACATGAAAAAGTATGTATGTGTATAACTGAATCACTTTGCTGCACAGCAGAAATTAACACTGAAAATCAACTATACTTAAGTAAAATTAAATATATATATATATATATATATACACTCGAAAAATAAAAGTGCTTCTGATTAATGTTAAGTCACAATATTGACTACCCTTCCTGACTTCATTATGTGAAAATTCAAAAAATTCATTATTTAAAATTCAACATAATACTTATGTTTATTTTAAAAATACATAAAATGAAAGAAATATACCATGCAGCTATTAAAAAAACAAGAGAGCCAAGACTGAAACGTATGAGACAAAATTCAAGACAAAATACATTAAATGATACCAATAAGAGTATTTTAAGATGATAAAAAATGCAAACCTCCAAGAGAGAACAGTCACAAATTTAATTTTGTGAACTAACCTATTAAAGCTGGATTTGAATTCATAATTGAATTTGTGGGTAAGAACTCTTCTACAAAAAACTTCAGGCCTAGATGATGTCACTGGTAAGTTCTAACAATCATTTAAGGAAAAAATAATAGCAATACCATACAAACTCAGAAAATGGAGCAGAAACACTTAGCAATCATTTATGAGGCCAGAATTACCTTCATACCATGTCATACAGACATTACAAGAAAACTATAGCCAATATCCCCTTATGAACACATATAAAAAAATACTGGAAGTATATTAGCACATCAAGTCCAGCAATATGTAAAGAGGATAATTCAGATTCCACACACACAAAAAATAATAAATTCAGCAATGTTGCAGGATACAAAATCAACATATAAAAATCACTTGTGTATAGAGGAAACGTACCTCAACATAATAAAGTCCATTTATGAAAAACCCACAGCTAACATCATACTAAATGGTGAAAAACTGAAAGCCTTTCCTCTAAAATCAGAAATAAGACAAGGATACCCACTCTTGCCACGTATTTTTAACGTAGTATTAATAGTCCTAGCCACGTGGGGCTTCCATGGTGGCGCAGTGGTTGAAAATCTGCCTGCCAATGCAGCAGACACGGGTTCGAGCCCTGGTCTGGGAAGATTCCACATGCCGTGGAGCAACTAGGCCCATGAGCCACAAATACTGAGCCTGCGCATATGGAGCTTGTGCTCCGCAACAAGAGAGGCCACGACAGTGAGAGGCCCGCGCACTGCGATGAAGAGTGGCCCCCGCTCACCGCAACTAGAGAAAGCCCACGCACAGAAATGAAGACCCAACACAGCCAAAAACAAATAAAATTTTAAAATGTCCTAGCCACAGCAATCAGATAAGAAAAAGAAAAGGCATCCAAATTGGAAGGGAAGAAGTAAAACTGTCACATTTCCAGATGACATGATACTATATAGAGAAAACCCTAAAATCTCCACAAAAAAATTAGAATTCAGTAAAGGTGCAGGATACAAGGTTAATATACAGAAATCTGTTGCTTTTCTATACATTAATAACAAGCTATCAGAGAAGGCAAGAAAACAATCCCATTTAAAATTGCATTAAAAATAATTGAATAGCTAGGAAAAAACTTCACCAAGGAAATGAAAAACCTATACTGTGAAAACTATAAAACACTGATGAAGGAAAATGAAGATGATACACAGAAATGTAAAGATATCCGGTGCTCTTGGGTTGGAAGAATTAATATTGTTAAAATGTCCATACTACCCAAAGCAATCTATAGATTTACACAAAAGACCCCAAATTCCCAAAGCAATTTTGAGAAAGAACAGAGCTGAGGTATCATGCCCCCTGACTTCAGACTATACTACAAAGCTACAGTCATCAATACAGTATGGTACTGGCAGAAAAACAAACACACAGATTAATGCAACAGAATAGAGAGCCCTGAAATAAACCCATACACTTACAGTCAATTAATCTATGACAAAGGAGGCAAGAAAATACAATAAGAACAGTCTCTTCAATAAGTAGTGCTGGAAAAACTGGACAGCTACATGTAGAAGAATGGAAATAGAACATTTCCTCATGCCATATACAAAAATAAACTCAAAATGGTTTAAAGATCTATATGTAAGAACTGACACCATAAAACTCCTAGAAGAAAACAGGCAGAACATTCTTTGACATAAACTGTAGCAATATTTTTTTGGATCTTTCTCCTAAGGCAAAGGAAACAAAAGCAAAGCTAAACCAATGGGACCTAATTAAACTCAAAAGCTTTTGTACAGCAAAGGAAACCAGCAATAAAACAAAAAGACAGGGCTTCCCTGGTGGTGCAGTGGTTGAGAGTCCGCCTGCCGATGCAGGGGACACGCGTTCGTGCCCCAGTCCGGGAAGATCCCACATGCTGTGGAATGGCTGGGCCCGTGAGCCATGGCTGCTGAGCCTGTGCGTCCGGAGCCTGTGCTCCACAACGAGAGAGGCCACAACAGTGAGAGGCCCGTGTACCTCAAAAAAAAAAAAGACAACCTACTGAATGGGAGAAAATATTTGCAAATGATACAACTGATAAGGGGTTAATATCAAAAATATATAAACAGCTCATACATCTCAATATCAACAAAGAACCTGATTTTAAAATGTGCAGGAGACCTGAATAGACATTTTTCCAAAGAAGACATACAGATGGCCAACAGGTACATGAAAAAATTCCCAACATTGCTAATCAGCAGAGAAACGCAAATTAAAACTACAATAAGATATAGCCTTACAGCTGTCAGAATGGCTATCATCAAAAAGACAACAAGTAACACATGTTGTGAGGATGTGGAGAAAGGGAACTCCAGTATACTGTTGGTGGGAATGTAAACTGGTGCAGCCACTGTGGAAAACAAGATGGAGGTTCCTCAAAAACCTAAAAACAGAACTACCATATGATCCAGCGATTCCACTGTTGGGTATATATCCGAAGGAAATGAAAAGAGTAACTCAAAAAGATACATGCACCCCAATGTTTATAGCAGAATTCTTTACAACAGCCAAGATATGAAAGCAATCTAAGTGTCCATCAATGGATGAAGGGATAAAGAAGATGTGGTATGTATATACAATGGAATACTAGCCTGCTATAAAAAAGAATGAAATTTTGCCATTTGCAGCAACGTGGATGGACCTGGAGGGTATTATGCTTAGTGAAATAAGTCAGAGGAAAATAAGTACTGTATATTATCACTTATATGTGGAATCTATTAAATAAAATGAATTTTTTTTTTTTTTTTTACTTTAGAAAGTCAAAGGATCTATTTTAAAAGCTCTTGTTACTAATAAACTAATTAAGCAAGTTGAAAAATAAAGTAAATCTACAAAATCCCGTGTGAAATATCAGGCAATTAAGAATTGGAAATCAAAAGTTTGAAAAGTAGTATTTACAAATTTGTTATAAAAAATGAAATACCTAAGAATAATGTTGGCAAAATATGTGTAAAACCTATAGACCGAAACACAAACACTGTTTAGCAAACATTAAGAAGACCTAAATAGAGCTTCCCTGGTGGCACAGTGGTTAAGAATCTGCCTGCCAGTGCAGGGGACACAGGTTCGAGCCCTGGTCCAGGAAGATTACACATGCTGTGGAGCAACTAAGGCGGTGCACCTAGAGCCCATGCTCTGCAACAAGAGAAGCTACTGCAATGAGAAGCCTGTGCACCACAACGAAGAGTAGCCCTTGCTCGCCACAAATACAGAAAGCCTGCAAACGGCAATGAAGACCCAACGCAGCCAAAAATAAATAAACTCAGTTTAAATTAAAAAAGAACACCTAAATAAATGGGGAGCTATATCATACCTCTGAACTGGAGCTGTGAATACCAAATGGATCTACAGATTAAACACTATCCCAAGCAAACTCCTTGTAAGCTTTTATACTGCAAACTACAAAACATGCTGAAAGAAATAAAAGAAGACACAAACAAATGGAAAGACATCCTGTACTCACGGATTGGAAGAGTTAATAATGTTAAATACACCATACTACCCAAAGTGATCTACAGAATCAATGCAGTCTCTATCAAAATCCCAACTGCATTTTTTGCAGAAATAGAAAAAATCTATCCTAAAATTCATATGGAATCTCAGGGGACCCTGAAGAGTCAAAACAACCCTGAGAAAGAACAAAGCTAGACGCTTCATGCTTTCTTATTTCAAAACATACTAAAAAGCTACTATAATGAAAATAGTGTGGTACTGGCATAAAGACAAACATACAGACCAATGGAACAGAATAGAGAGCTCAGAAACAAACACACATATATGGTCAAATGATCTTCAACAAGGGTGCCAACATTACACAATGGGGAAAGACTACACATTTTTCCACGTCATGAAGCTTTCCCCTATGGCTTTCCTCTTGGAGGTTTATAGTTTCAACTCTTATACTTAGTTCTTTAATCCATCTGAATTGATTTTTGTATATGGTTAAAGTAAGGATCCAATTTCATTCTTCCTTATGTGGATATCTAGTTTTCCCAGCAACAATTGTTGAAGAGACTATTCATTGAGTTTGGCAATGATTTCTTGGCTAGGACACCAAAGGCACAGGCAACAAAAGCAAAAACAGACAAATGGGACTGCAGTAGTCCCTAGCATCCAAAGTGGTTTGGTTACAGAACCCCCTGTGGATACCAAAATCCACAGGTGCAAAAGTCCCTTATGTAAAATGGCATAGTATTTACATGTAACCTATGCACATACTCCCATATACTTTTTTTTTTGAATTTATTTAATACAGCCAGTTCTTA
>RJWK010062054.1:0-12914 GCA_004363435.1 Platanista minor
CATCTTTTTCTTTTCTGAGTCTTCCTAAAGCAAGATATAAGAGAATGACCAAAGGACCAACACAAAACTCAGTGATGGAGGGGAGGGGAAAAACTATCTGAATAGACAACCAGGTCTCTTATCCACCTGGAAAATAAAGACACTCATCACAACACGATGAAAAAACCATTTAGAAAGGTAACGGGAGATCGAAGAAGCCCATGGGGCATCTCCTTTGCTGGTCGATGGACAGGCAGGCAGAGACACAGCCATGTTTAAGAAGCAGAAGTAAGGACTTCCCTGGAGGTCCAGTAGTTAAGACCCTGAACTTCCAAGGCAGGGGGCGCGGGTTCGATCCCTAGTCGGGGAATTAGGATCCCATATGCTGCGCGGTACAAAAAAAAAAAAAGGAAGAAGAAAAAGAAAGAAACAGAAATGAGTTATACCGAGCTGGTTGGGGTCTCTGTGAAGTCTGCGAATTGGGCGGAGGGTGGTGACAACGGGTCACACGTCACTCCAGCGGAAGTCTCCATTTCCGGCCAACCTATCATCTAAACAACAAGAGCAAACGCCAAGTTAGGACAACCCTTCGTGCGAATAACTACAAACATCCAATTGATGCTTTTCTGCCTCCAAATTTGGCTCAGAGCAGCTCGCCAATGCCTGTGTCTGCTGCTTGGTCTTGGGCTCCTTGCATCTAAGCAGGACCACGTGATGAATTTTCACCAACGGCGTTGAGAAGATGTGACATGAGTCCCCACCCCCCCCCACAAGACTGGGTGCTGAGGTGGGGGACACGTTTCCTACCCTCTGTCCCCACAGGTCAGGTGAAGAGCAATGTCCCTCCGCAGACAACCTCTTCCAACATCAGCTGGAATTCCACAGGAAAAGGAAACCCTACAGAAAACCATTTGAGCGACTATTTTCTCGGCTCCCCAAGGGTGGTACGTAGCAAAGGTCATCCCAGATGCACAGGACACGACTTAATGCATTACAGGTGATGGATGGCTTCCTCAAGGGAGCCTAATTCTTTCTTAAGGAGCCACCTTGGACAAGGGCTTCCTTAGTTGGTGATGGAGCAGGCCAAGGGGAGGAATGCTGGATCCCCAGAAGACTGCATGGAGGACAGCACATCTTTACCACCTCGGCTGAATGTGACACGCACCAGAAATACACTTGTATGTATTTGGGGGGCTATTTGTTACAGTAGCTAGCCCACCCTGATGAATTCAGGGTCGGGGGCCAAGGCCGTGCCCCCAGGCTGGAGCCCATTCAAGTCCAAAGGCTCCAGCAGTGTAACTAATGAGTGTCGGCCACAGAGGAGAGAACGTGGACACACCTGCCCATCCTCACGGCAAACACACGGCAGGAGTCGTGTCGTGGGCTGGGCTGACCCCGACTGGCGGTCAGACAGAGCTAAACAAGTCTCCATCCTGGGAAGGCAGATTCTCCAGCCACTGCCCCAGAGATTTTGAGTGAGTTGACCTGACGTGGAGGCTGGCAACTCATACTCCGAGCTCCCAAATCTCTGGTACCAGCTTTCCCGTTTTGGAGAAAGGGCAGGTCATCCCTGTATTAACTGAGGCACCTATGTATGCATCCAAAGGATATTCACAGAGAGTGAAGTAGGAAGACCAAAGAGTGGGCCACCCTCATGCAGCTTATTGTCTAAGGAGAGAGATAAATGTTCCACAAATAACAACTATAAGATGACAATCCTGTAAAATTCTGCAAAGGAAAATGACAGAGAATCAACGGCAGGTTTATCAAGGTCAGATCGACCTCGTCAGGAGGGGTAAGGACTCATGAAGGAGTAACATCTGGAACAAAGTTTGAAAGATGAGCAGATGTGGTGAGAAAGAGACAATGGTGAGAAAAGCAGGACAGCACGCACGTGCAAATGTCCTGAGGCAGAGATAAAGGAGGACATTAGGAAACTGAAGAAAGTTGGCAGTAAAAAGTGCACAAAAGTACATTTTTGGTGAAATTCAGTAAAAATTTTTTTAATGTAGAAGATAACACTGTGTTCATAAAGTTGCTCTTTTTTTGTTTTTTGTTTTGTTTTGCGGTACGCGGGCCTCTCACTGTTGTGGCCTCTCCCGTTGTGGAGCACAGGCTCCGGACGCGCAGGCTCAGCGGCCATGGCTCACGGGTCCAGCCGCTCCGCGGCACGTGGGATCCTCCCGGACCGGGGCACGAACCCGCGTCCCTGCATCGGCAGGTGGACTCTCAACCATTGCGCCACCAGGGAAGCCAGTTGCTTTTTTTTAATTTTGCTTTTTCTATCTCGTCAACTTGAAAGTGCAAATTAAAATACGGGCTCATAAAAAAGAACAAAATCATGCCATTTGCAGCAACATGGATGGACCCAGAGATGATCATACTAAGTGAAGTAAGTCAGACAGAGAAAGACAAATATCGCATGATATCACTTATATGTGGAATCTACAATATGACACTAATGAACTTATCTACAAAAGAGAAACAGGCTCACAGATGCAGAGAACAGACTGGTGGTTGCCAAGGTTTGGAGGGAGGGATTGATCAGGAGTTTGGGATTCGCAGATGCAAACTGGTATATATAGGATGGATAAACGACAAGGTCCTACTGTAGAGCACAGGGAACTCTATTCAGTATCTTGTGATAAACCATGATGGAAAAGAATATGAAAAAGAATAGATACATGTATAACAATCACTTGGCTGTACAGCAGAAATTAACACAACACTGGAAATCAACTATAATTCAATAAAATATTTTAAAAAATAAATAAAAACAAAAAATATGGGCTCATTCTTCCTGATCTTGATTATATATGTGAAAGCCAAAAATAAAATTAAGTTCTAATAGTTCTAATAATTACAGTAGAAAATAAAATGATAACTTTATCCAAAACATGAAAGGCCACGATAATAACAGCTCCTTTTTATTAGGTGTTCAATACTGGTTCCTAAATTATACTCATAAACTTGTTATGCATTATTCCTTTTAATCTCACAACAACCCTATGTCGTAGAGAGTCTGATCCTTTCTCTTACTGAGGAAAAGTTGAACTTTCAGACAGAGATACTTGTTAAACATGCCAGACGTAGCAAGTGAGAGAGGGGGGATTTGGATTCACACCTCTCTGACCACCAAGCCCTCTACGAGCCCTATTCAATCCACATCATTAATGCATCCTAAGTCTCCCTGGCGTACAAAACACCAAAACAACCTTGAGGGAGAAAAAAATGATGAATGAGATAATTGCACTATCTACAAATAATAAATACCATAAAAATAAATAATTTCCTTATCCAATCAGGGTTGGGTAGTGGAATCTTCTAGTTTGAATCCTAACACCCATTAAAAAAAAAAAAACTGGATAAATTACTTACTGTCTCTGAAACTCAAGTTCTTTCATCATACACAGCACAGATATTTGATGTAACGGACAAATGAAGCAGTTAGCGTGGCAAATGGTTAAGTGCCAGAAGATTTGAGTAATCTCAGAAAGATCAGTTGAACCGGATTAGGGAAAATGTTAATTCTGTCAGCTTACTTTCTCTCAAGAAAGAACACATAAATAAATTCCACATGGGCCATCATGAAATTTTATCCTTCTTTGGAAGAGATTTAACTCAGGATTATTTATTTGATAAGAAAGGATGAACTAATAATAAAAATTTTCCATTTGTCTTCTGCAGATGTGTTAGACTCTTACAAATTGAAGCAGGAAAAGAAGTTATGTTAACTCATGCTAACGTTTCTGAACAAAACCCCTAGATGTAGATACAAACTTCTGAACAAGACCCCCAGACATAGATGCAAACTACTCTATATAAAATAGATAAACAACAAGGTCCTACTGTACAGCACAGGGCACTATATTCAATATCTTGTAATAAGCTATAATGGAAAAGAATCTGAAAAAGAATATATATATGTACATACATATGTTTAATTGCTGTACACTTGAAACTAACACAACATTGTAAATCAACTATACTTCAATAAAAAAAAAGAGGAAAAAAAAAACAATGAACGTCAACAACTAAAATATAAACTGAAGCAGTAATAATAAATATTCCCCTTACTCTTCCTAGCCACAAATAGGGACGTCTTTCTTCACATGTGCAGAAAGCCAGGAGAGAATTCAAAGACAAGAATTTGATAATATGATGGTGCAATGCCAGCCTTTCAGCCAATGGTTGGCAGGCTTACGAACACACCTACGTAAAATGTGACTTTTGCAAATGGCATTTATTTTTCTCCTTAGATGACCAGTATTTCACTGATCCATACCCCTAACTAGCTGCTGGAAGCTTGTGTCACCTTGAAAAGAGAGACTCTCAGATTGGAAACAGCCCAGAGGACTCTTAGGTCAAAGACGACAGAACAGCTGAAGGATGGAAAGCAGCTTGAGAATCAAATGACTCTTAGACCAGAAAGATGAAAGCAGAAAGAGAATATCATGAAGCCAGACTATGCAAGGAATGGATCGCCAACAGATAGATACAGAATGCTCACATACACAACCCGAGCAGATAAATTTAGAACAAATAATGAAGACACACTCCTTTGCATCATGGGCTATCATCTTGTGAAAGTTATGACTGCAAGAGGGGTGGTGAAAACTAAAAAATGTAAGTATACAAATCTATTCAAGAACTGAAGAGGGATTTTTCCACTTTCATCCATGGGTGAAGCTACTTGTTTCCCAGTAAACCTCCTGCCAAAAGCAACTTAAAATTCTAGACCAAAAAAAAAAATATATATATATATACATATATATATATGCATGTGTGTGTGTGTGTATATATATATATATATATATATATATATACATATATATATGTATTTCTTTTATTTCCCTTCGAGGCAACTGAAAGACTATAGCCCTGGGGAGCCCATAAATAATGAGGTATCCAAGAGGGACACTGTAAACGCAAGCTTTCATTTAGGACTCCACTGAAAAGAGAACCAGAAAAAGACCATCCCTCACAAATACCAAAACCCAATTTCACTCCAACTCAACCTCTAATAGCATGTGGGCAAACCATCTCTATGAAAACTTCCTGCTGAAAAAAGAAAAACAACATATAAGAAATGCTCTCTGGATGATACTATGATTCAGAGCCTCAGAGGATCCCTGCCATTTTTCCATACACAATGTCTTGCAGTCAATCAAAAATTAACCAGCATGCAGCGAGACAAGACCAAAGGAGTGAAAATCAAGAGAAAACAAAATCAAAGCACAAAATCAGATCCACATGAAATGCAGATGTATGGTGGATGGCACATAGACTGTAACTGAATGTGGAAAATACTGTAAATGACGGGACAAGTTGGAGCGTTTCAAGGGAGTACTGAAAACCCCCTCGTAAACATTTGGCGTTTATGCGGACTAAAAACACGATAATTGAAATAAAGTGTGCAGGGTGTGGGTTTAACAGCCGATTAGACACAGCCAAAGAGAAGACTGGTTAACTGGAAAATAGGCCAGTAGACTGAAGCATGGGAACACAGATGGGAGAAGTGTGTCACAGATACATGGGACGTGATGAAATTCCTACTGTAGATGTCACTGGAATCACAGAAGGATAGGAAAGTGGGAGGAGGAGAGAGACAGAGACAGACAAAGAATGGGCAGAAGGAATACAGTTTCAAGAAGTGCTACAAACCCAAATAGGGTAAATTCAAAGGATAATAAATAAGTCATTATGATAAAAACCAGAGCCTAAGAGAAAGATGTTAAAAGCAACCAGACCAAAAAGACATATGACCTTCAAATGTATAAACATAAGACTGGAAGATGAATTCTTGGAGAAATAATGGAAGTCAGAAAATTTTGAAAAGTCTTCCGAGTGTCATTGTAAGGTAACTGCCAAGTAAGAATTCCATACCCTTGGTGGGAGTGTAAATTGGTGCAGCCACTACGGAGAAGAGGATGGAGATTCCTTAAGAAACTAAAAACAGAGTTATCGTATGATCCAACAATTCCACTCCTGGGCATGTATCCAGAAAACATGAAAACTCTAATTTGAAAAGACACTTGCAGCCCCATGTTCACAGCAGCAGTATTCACAAGACATGGAAGCAGCCTGTCCATCGACAGATGAATGGATAAAGAAGACGTGTACATATATAAGACATGGTACATATACATGCACCGGAATATTACACAGCCATAAAAAAGAATGAAATAACACCATTTGCAGCAACATGGATGCAACTAGAGACTGTCATACTGAGTGAAGTAAGTCAGACAGAGAAAGACAAATACCATACGATATCACTTATATGCAGAATCTAAAAAAACGGTACAAATGAACCTATTTACAAAACAGAAACAGACTCACAGACATAGAAAACAAACGTATGGTTACCAAAGGGGAAAGGGAGAGAATAAATTAAGAGTTTGGGATTAGCAGACACACATTACTATATATAAAATAACCAACAAACTATACTTCAATTTTTAAAATATACATATATACCATTTCCCAAGGGGGGAAAAAAACCCCAAAGGATTAGAGACTCCAAAAATAGATCCACCTAATAACGTGAGTATCTGACTGATGACCAAGGAGACATGACAAAGCAGTGGAGATGTAACAGTTTTGTTGTTGTTGTTGTTTTGTTTTGCGGTACGCGGGTCTCTCACTGTTGTGGCCTCTCCCGTTGCGGGGCACAGGCTCCGGACGCGCAGGCTCAGCAGCCATGGCTCACGGGCCCAGCCACTCCGCGGCACGTGGGATCTTCCCGGACCGGGGCACGAACCCGTGTCCCCTGCATCGGCAGGCGGACACTCAACCACTGCAGCACCAGGGAAGCCCGAGATATTCAACTTTTGAAAACGGAGACCTACTCCTCGACACTGCCATGACTATACATAGAAAGGCTGCTATTTGGAATAAGCATCCCAGATCCAGACACCCAACTCTTCCGCAATTACAGGAATTTATGAAAATAATCGGTTTGGTTTTTTGGACTGGTTCCAAATCCCCAAAATAAAGAACCCAGAGTGAGTTATTCAATGGATGGCCGGTAGGTGGCAGCATTGCTGCATAATTAATTGCAAACATGGCCTGGGAGTGTAAAATAATGAAATATACACGTACACACTGCAAAAAAGTACCCCTCCCTTATAGAATGGCAATGAGCTTCTCATTTTTAGAGACACATGCTCATCATAAGATAGTCAATCAATAGAGACTTTCTTAAATGCTAATAATCTCTTCCAGAAACACACCCTGAAATAATGTGTTTCACCACCCATCTGGGCAGCCCTTTCTCTGGTCAACTTGACCCCTAAAATTAACCATCACAGCTGGAAAGAGTTTTCTGAGAGATACTCCATAGAGGCTAAGTGTCAAACATCTAATGGGAACGCGGACTCTTCTCATACTCCTGTAGAGCACAGGGCACTAGATTAAATATCTTGTAATAATCGATAATGGAATACAATCTGAAAAAAGTAACTGACGCACTTTGCTGGACACCTGAGACTAACACAATACTGTAAATCAACTCTACGTCTGTTTTAAAAAGTCCCATCACAGGCATGGCTCCTCCTGGCAGAACAGGGAGCCGCTTCTCCACGTAACGTAAGAGCTTAATCGACAGACTGTTCACATTCCTGGAAGCAGCAGATGCTCTTTATTTAACTCACAGAAGGCACTTCCTGGGGCCAGAGCCAGGCAATGGGGACCTCAGGGTACAGGAGAAGGAATAAAAAATCTAGGAAAAGCTCACTTTCGACCACTTCCACAGTCCAAACCTAGCTTTTTCAGTTGGTTTGGATGGCTATGAAATCGCAACTCAAAAATTATTAATGCATGGAAGTTGCCTGGACATAATTGATTCCACATTAAAGTGTAGGGTGCCTTCCACAGAAACGTTTGCTAAAATTTATCCATCAACTGTTTATAATCATCAAGAAAGAGCTCTCCCAAAGGTATTCGAAATACCCATAAAAGGACAACTTCCCCTCCATCCAGTCCCCAAATCCATCCCCAGCAATGAACTCATGTTAATTTTGAGAAATGAAGGGACTTAAAACGGCTTTGAATGTGAGGATTTAAAATGGGAACTCTTTGGGCTTCCCTGGTGGCGCAGTGGTTGAGAGTCCGCCTGACGATGCAGGGGACACGGGTTCGTGCCCCGGTCCGGGAAGATCCCACATGCCACGGAGCAGCTGGGCCCGTGAGCCATGGCTGCTGAGCATGCGCGTGCGGAGCCTGTGCTCCGCAACGGGAGAGGCCACAGCAGTGAGAGGCCCACGTACCGCAAATAAATAAATAAATAAATAAATAAATAAATAAAATGGGAACTCTTTAATCGCCACTCATCCCACCTATTTCCCAGAAATTGGGGATGGATAAACAGCAGCCTGATTTAGCCTTATTGTTTTGCAAATAAAGTGCGCTTTTATTTTTCGTCTCTGCGGATAGAATTTCTGCGGATCCAGCCTCATTAGAAGCGACCAAATGGGTCCACATGAATCTATCCAAGTCCTCTTCAAGCTGGGGGTTTAACTGCAACCTCTCAGGATGCAAAGGTGCGTTGCTGGCAGGTGGCTTGGAGGAGGATGAAAGCACTGCCCTTTGAACCTGAAAATCTGGGGACGCCATTCATATCTGGAGGAGACTGAACATCTGTTCTTCACGTTATTAGCTTTCTGTGGCTGCCGTGACAGAGGGCCACAAACTAGGTGGCTTAAAACAGTGCCATCATCAAAAGATGTACAAACAATAAATACTGGCAAGCATGTGGAGAAAAGGGAACCCTCCTACACTGTTGGTAGGAATGTCAACTGGTACAGCCACTTTGGAGAACAGGACTGAGGTTCCTCAAAAAACTAACAGTAGAGCTACCATATGACCCAGCAAGCCCACTCCTGGGCATATATCCAGAGAGGACCATAATTAGAAAAGACACATGCACCCCTATGTTCACTGCAGCACTGTTTACAGTAGCCAGGACATGGAAGCAACCTAAATATCCATCAACAGAGGAATGGATAAAGAAGATGTGGTACATGTATACAATGGAATATTACTCAGCCATAAAAAAGAATGAAACAGTGCCATTTGCAGAGACATGGATGGACCTAGAGACTGTCATACAGAGTGAAGTAAGTCAGAAAAAGAAAATCAAATATCATATAATATCTTCTATGTGGAGTCTAGAAAAATGATACAGATGAACTTCTTTGCAAGGCAGAAACAGAGACACAGATGGAGAGAACAAACTTATGGTTACCGGGGGGGAGGGAAGGTGGGGTGGGATGAATTGGGAGATTGGGATTGACATATATACACTAGTATATATAAAATAGCTAACTAATGAGAACCTACTGTAGAGCACAGGGAACTCTATCCAGCGCTCTGTGGTGACCTAAATGTGAAGGGAATCCAAAAAAGAGGGGATAGATGTATACATAGAGTTGATTCGCTTAGCTGTACAGCAGAAACTCACACAACATTGTAAAGCAACTATACTCTAAAAAAAATTAGTTGTAAAAAATGGACACAAGAATAGTGCTCTTGTGCTTTTTAACAGGTACAGTATACCGTACAGTGCTTAGGACTGCACCTGGCAAACAATCAACCTTCAAGAAGTGTAAAAAACACAACAAAACAACGCAGACTGATGATATTAACAGTTCTGGAGGTCAGAAGTCCACGCTGGGTCTCACTGGGCAGGTGTCCTTGGCAAGGCTGAGTTCCTTCTGGAGGTTCTAGCCAACGACCCATTTCTTCACCTTTTCCAGCTCACAGAGGCACCTGTGTCCCTTGGCTCCTGTACCTCTTCAAAGCCAGAAGCTCAGCATCTTCCCATTGCTCCCCGTCTCACTTCTGCTTATATCCCATCTCATGAAGCTTCCTTTCGCTTCCCTCTTAGGAGAACCCTTGTGACGACACTGTGTCCCCGCCGGATAATCCAGGACCACGTCCCCACATCAAGGTCCTTAACTCAATCCCACCTGCAAAGACCCCGTTTTCCACATAAGGCAGCACTTCCAGGTTCCAGGGATTAGGACGTGGCTGTCATTGGCTTTACCGTGACGTGCAGTTTTGCCATTTTCTCTAAAGAAACTCAGGGGGCCCTAATACCATCGAGCAAACTGAAGACAGTTTCCTCCCATCCTCCCAGCCCCTTCCCGGGAGCCCGGGGAGCATCCTCTCTGCTTCATCTCGCGGGGGAACCAGTGTCTGTGTCCCCATCGCACCGGTGCGAAGAACACGTACTTACATCTTCCGCAGGGCATGCGTCAGGCGAAGCGGGGGTCTCCTCCGCCACCACCATGGTGCTCTCAGGCCAAGGCTGGAGGGGCCCCTCCACCCAATTGGTACAGGGCTCCCCGGAGCGGGGCACAGCATACGACCCCTCAGCAGTGGGCGCTGAACTTGAACAAGGCACCCCAGCGCCCCCGAGGTGAGCCTGCAGAAAAGGTATTCACACTTAGCAAGGTCCTCCTGACATCTTTACCAATCTCCTGCTACCCATCCCCTCCCCTGTGTGGCCAGCGGTCCCCAGTGCCGACATCCGCGTTCACATTACTGCTCCAGGTGAGAAGGACCCCAAGGCACAGGGTCCCTAGACCGCTCTCCACGTTTCACTCCTTAGAACTACCTGACTTGGTATTATTCTCTTTCATAGCCAACCCAGTACCTAGCACACTGCTTTGCAGAAAAGAACAGCAACTTCCTATCAAGAATCTGAATAAACTCCTACTCACTCGTGCCCCATGGTCAGAGAAAGCTTTAGTTCTCTTGAAAAGCAATACCCAGCTGCACCAAACAGAAACCATAGTAAAAACGCTAAAATATGAATTCGTTTCAAGATCCCAACGCAAGCATCTGCAGACACTGGACTCCGTTGTACCAATACGTGCACTAGTCAAAAACTGACCAGGAAATAAAATTTCCTGGGACCTTATTTTAAAAGGTCTTTGGCAAGGCAGGTGCCTCCCTGTTAAGTCCACTGCAGAGGGACTTCCTTGGTGGTCCAGTGGGTAAGATTCTGCGCTCATAATGGAGGGGGCCCGGGTTCGATCCCTGGCCGGGGAACTAGATCTTGCATGCATGCTGCAACTAAGAGTCTTCATGCCACAACTAAGAAGTCCGAGTGCCACAACTAAAGATCCCACAGGCCGCAACTAAGACCAGCCGTAGCCAAAAAAAAATTCACTGCAGAAACTCTACTATGGAGAGCATGTAGGGTTACAGCTATAAAAAATCAAATGGGGCTTCCCTGGTGGCACAGTGGTTAAGAATCCACCTGCCAATGCAGTGAACACGGGTTCGAGCCCTGGTCCAGGAAGATCCCACATGCCATGGAGCAACTAAGCCCGTGTGCCACAACTACTGATGAGCTCTAGAGCCCGCGAGCAACAACTACTGAAGCCCACATGCCTAGAGCCCGTGCTCTGCAGCCAGAGAAGCCACCGCAATGAGAGGCCAACACACCACAACAAAGAGTAGCCCCCGCTTGCCACACTAGAGAAAGCTTGCACACAGCAATGAAGACCCAACGCAGGGCTTCCCTGGTGGCGCAGTGGTTGGGAGTCCACCTGCCGATGCAGGGGACACGGGTTCGTGCCCTGGTCCAGGAGGGTCCCACATGGCGCAGAGCGGCTGGGCCCATGAGCCATAGCCGCTGGGCCTGCACATCCGGAGTCTGTGCTCC
Organism: Platanista minor; assembly: GCA_004363435.1. Lineage (NCBI taxonomy): Eukaryota > Metazoa > Chordata > Mammalia > Artiodactyla > Platanistidae > Platanista > Platanista minor. The sequence continues at coordinate 11,657 of RJWK010062054.1, forward strand.
GCAACGGGAGAGGCCACAGCAGTGAGAGGCCCACGTACTGCAAAAAAAAAAAAAGACCCAACACAGCCAAAAATAAAAATAAAATAAATTTTAAGAAAAAAAAAAAAAAGAACCCACCTCCAAATGCTACTTCAATCAAGGAGGGAAAGTGGAAAATGCCCCCTCCAATGACATTTGTCATCAATCATCTTTAGCCACTTAATCTGTGAGTGGCTCCTTCCCTGATGAAGGTGGCTAATTTAAATAATTATTTATGCATCAGCCCTGTAAATCACAGCAGCAATTCTGCTCATGAAACATTCACGGTTTTACACCAAAAAAAAAAAAAAAATGTTGCCTGCCTCTTTCAGCATCCTCTGGCATGAAATACAGGATGTGGATACAGAAGGAAAACTAGCACAAGACCTAAAGTTTGGCTGGTCATTAACTTCCAACTATGGTCTTTCTTTCTTGCGATGAAATGATCTATCTTTCCTTGCCTGATCCCTTCCTGGTGTGTATCAACATTATTTAATATCTTCTAATTCTGTCCTTTTTTAATGAACATGTCTATAAACATTGAGCTTTTTAAAAACCTTATTTCTTTCATTAATGTAGGTCTTGACAGATTTTTTAAAATATGTAACTTGGTTAGGAATTCCCTGGCAGTCCAGTGGTTAGGACTCTGCACTTTCACTGCTGAGGGGGGTGGGTTCAATCCCTGGTCAGGGAACTAAGATCCTGTAAGCCAAACAAAAAAAAGAATTCGGAAAAACAAGTGACATTTTAAAAATAAATAAATAAAAATGTAACTTGGTAATTGCTTAAGATATCCTAAACCTGTCTTTTCTAAAACATCAAAAATGAGAAGAGGGGCTTCCCCGGGGGCACAGTGGTTAAGGATCCACCTGCCAACGCAGGGGACATGGGTTCGAGCCCTGGTCCGGGAAGATCCCACATGCCACGGAGCCACTAAGCCCGTGCGCCACAACGACTGAGCCTGTGCTCTAGAGCCCGCGAGCCACAACTACTGAGCCCGCGTGCCACAACGACTGAGCCTGCGCTCTAGAGCCTGCATGCCACAACTACTGAAGCCCGCGCACCTAGAGCCCGTGCTCCGCAACAAGAGAAGCCACTGCCATGAGAAGCCCGTGCACCACAGCAAAGAGTAGCCCCCGCTCGGTGCAACTGGAGAAAACCCGCGTGTAGCAACGAAGACCCAATGCAGCCAAAAATAAATAAATTAATTAATTTTTAAAAAAGGAATAAAACCACTTAT
>RJWK010062055.1:0-12910 GCA_004363435.1 Platanista minor
AGGCAGAGGCACACTCCAACCTGGGCTTTCAAGCAGCCTCTCCTGCCCTGATCTCCTACCCCCATCCATTCTCCAGACTCTCTTCTTGAAGGACCCCAGACCAACTGCCCCCAGGACCAAGAGCTGAAAAGCCTGCCCCTCTGCCTCTGTCCACTCTGCGGATGTCCATTCAAACAGAAGCCCCCTTGACAGCGACCACTGCTCCAGACATTAACAGACGTAAAACAGAGTACACACAGCCTTGACTTTGATCTTCCCTTGAAATAAGTGTTGGCCCAAGTGAGGTCATGGGTCTTCTGGCCTGAGAGACGCCAACCCCATAACTCCCCAGGCGGGGGCTTACCCTTCAAACCCCTCCTGGCCTTTCTCTCTTACCATTGACATGGTTGATGTTGCCCTGGATTTCAGCCTGAGTTAAGTAGCAGTCATAGATGTCCTGGCTTTCTCCATCATTCTGCAAAAACTACATTGAGAGGGGAACCTGGGAAAACCAATTCAATCTTTTTTACCCCTCCCTCCCTGTCTATAACTATTTCTTCTTCTGGGGGTTTTCCCAAGGCCAAAGGTCAGTCTGGTTGGAAGGAATCTGGGGAAATCGTGGGATCTAACCCCCCGGCACTGACACAGTTAAGTTGAACTACCCTTTGGAATCTCCAGTCTAATCTCATAAAGTTCTACATTCCAGTCTCTCAGCCCTGCCCCAGAACGTTTTCCCCTGTCTTCTCTTTTGAATTCCCATTATTCTCCTGAGCTCCTCTCCTGTTTCTCAAAAATAACTGACAAGTTAGTTTCTCTAGGCAACTTTGGATTCCGGAGACAGGACAAATAGGAGTCCTGGTTTCACTCGCCACCCAGCTTTTCGGCCCCTGCCATCCAAGGCTCCTTACGCGGTTCCTGGCATTGGCAGCCTTCTCCATCTTGGCCTGGGCCAGCAGCTCCTGGTAGATGGCTGCCAGAGGCTCTCGAAGATTCCCCAGCAGAGCACTGGGATTCTGCAAGGCAGCCAGGGTGTCCTTGACCACTCCTCGCTCCACTGCCTCATTGATGGCAAGAACAGCTGCATGGACTAGGAGGGGACGTGAAAACAAGGTCAGGATGCCAGAGCAAACCCCAGTCCAGCTACAGCGTAACCAGCTGCAGACCACTCTGACATCATCCCCTTTTTCCATCCATAGGGGCCAGGCAAGCCAGGTAGGCTGTTGGCCCTGCCTATGATGAGAAGTATCCAGGATTTATGCAGGGGCTATAAGGTTCAGAGTCCTCCCATACTCACTGAGCTACCCCAGCAGGGGAGCCTGGTCTCTACCTGCAGCCTCATCCACCGAGAGTTCATTGGCCAGGATGCCCCCGATCTTGCTGAAGGCAGGCAGCTGGAGGCCATATTTAGCTAGTTCAGAGGCCATGTTGCTGAGTTCCTCAGCTGCAATAATAGCACAGATGTCCTTCATCAGGCCCGTAACCCCCAAGACCTGCCCAGACTGTGGTGGTTGGGGAAGGAGCTGGGCTTACCTGTGAATTTCACTTTCCCATATAGATCATGTATCTGAGGGGCCAATCCCAGCCGGAAGAGGAAGAGACTAGGAAAGAATGGAAGGCATTGGGGCCTATTCATTTTCACATGCTGCCTATAATAGGTTTGCAGAGGATACTATGGGGACCTGGAGATGAAGACCACACAGCGCCTGCCCGCAAGTCATCCCCCATTCACAGGGAGAGATGTTATTGTCAGTCAGCACAAGTCAATGCTATAGCAGGAAAATAAGATGCTGTAGGAGCTCTGGGGGGATTGCGAAGGCTTCACATTTCAGTGGCAGGTCACTGGATGGAGATGGAGGATAGAAAGGGCATAGCAAGCAGAGACCCGCTAAGCTAAGGCACAGAGTCCTCAAACGATGTGGGAAATGAAGTCAGGAAGAGATGACATGATGGACATAGGAACTGGTCAATTACTTTCTACGATTTAGCCAACTGGTTGCTGACGGCTGGCTGCGAGTAGGACTAAATAGCCTTCTCCATTCACGCTGACGGCACGTGACACTCCAGATGCATCCCAATCTGACTTCCTTGAACCCCAGTCACAAGCCGAACACTCTTCCCTGCCTGCTCTTTCCCTTCGTCCACACAGATCACACATAAATGTGCCCTCCAGCATGCACATAAATCTAAACAAAACTATGTAGATCAAAAATGTCACTCTGAGAAGTGTTCCCTGTGGTCTATCTTCCCTCCTCCCTGCTGCAATGTTTGTTGCGGTTGACTGTTGGTTGCATCCACCTAGAGGAACCTGGATGACAAAAGTCTTGGTCTCTCACCTGAGTGCGTGGATGCAGTAGACCACCCGGGGCATGTTCTTCTTGTCATAAATGTCCGTAGTCTCTGGGAAGAAGGTCTAGAGGGGAAACCAGCCAATTACTGCCATTGAAGACTTTGCAGCAGCACCAGATATGGAGAGAGGGGCTGAGGAATGGGTCTTCTTCTCTGATCTGGGGTGTGTACTCCTTTGCTGCCTGGGGCTTCTGGGTCAATCTCCCCAACTCTTTACAGTCAGCACTGCATCCACGCACTCAGTGTAAAAGAAAGGCGTTGGGGACAGACACATACTAAGCCAAGACCCAGCCACGGACGCACAGCCCCAGATTAACCAAACACCAGACGAGGCTATCAAGGCTATAGGATGCAGGCCACATGCTCCAGGAGAAACAGGCCCCCTTTTCATCCTACAGACACAGCCAGCCTGTGCCCCTCACCTTGGACTCTTGCCAGAAAGGTGGCATGCTGGGAGCTGGCCATGACTCCACAAGGGGCCTAATGAAACACACACTGCCAAGGACCGCAAAGGGTCAGGGCATGCCATCCCTGTCTTCAAGCCAGAGGTCTCTGATCAGTGGGGGCCCCTCTAAGAACTGAGTAACCCCAGGCATGATTTCTCATGCCGCCTGGCGACTGTAATGAGGTTTAACCTCAATACCTCTTGGTTACCTTAGATACATAAGAAAGGACCAAATCTAGAGACTTAAAAGTGTTCTAGCCTCACTGAGAACACATGGCCTCTATTGATCTGCCTCTCACCAACGCATCTGTCTTAACTGTTATTTCCTTGTCTTATAATTGCCTTCTACAGTGAAGAAAAACACTACAGAATGTTATGCCTTAATTTGTATAGTTCTTTATAATTCACAAAAGGAATTCACACAGATCATGTGATCTTCCTGACAACCTTAAAAGGAAGACAGGGGAGGGATTACTATCCCCATTTTGCAGATGAGAAACAAACTGAGAGTCAAAGGGTGAGAGGACACGCAGCATGTGTCCAGCTGGGGTCCTGGCCTAGGCTTCCAAGTCTACTGCCTTGGGATGTGGTGCGTCCTTGCTTCACGCTATGAAGTTCTGGTGGAAAGATGGCTGGCCAACATGAGGCCCACCTCCTGCGTTGTATAGGGGCCTCACTGACTAATGGGAACAAAGGCAACAGTGCATCCTGGGCCAGGTTGCCTTCACCTCGCTTCACTTCCCTAACCCACAAGGAAGTGCAGACAGAGACCAAGTAACACGGTTCAAAGACATACAGCCTCAGGGGGCTAAACTCTTAGATTAAGTTCGTTTAGAAGACACATGGAGATGAGCACTAAAGGGTGCCAGGGGGATAAAGCATGTGTGTGGTGGAGCTGAGAGTACTGGTGAAGAGCAAAGATGAACCCCAATCTTGAGACCCACTGTTACCGAAGGCAGGCCGATGTGGGCTACTGCAGACAGCCAAAAGTTGATGTTGTCTGTGTGACGGAAATGCAAGCCAGCTGCCTAAAAGGGAAGGAAAGAGAAGAGAATCAATTTCCACAGTTCTCGGGGTTCCCTCTGGGTAGAGCCCAGACCACAGCTTGAAGATTCAAGGGGTGGGGGCAGAGAACCCTGTCCTATGGATTTCCCATCCCCCCCAGGACAGAGACACGAAAACAGAGAGAAACCACCAGGGATGGGTGACCCAGTGGGTTATTTGGGAAGGATGGCACAGGGATGGGATTAGCAAGCTAGTAAGGCTTCCTGGAAAAGGGGAGTCCAGAGCTGGGATGGGAAGGAGAGGCGGGTTGGGTTGACTAGAGCACAGGGGAGGGGCAGCACGTCCCGCTTGAAGTAACTTCAAGGTGGCAAAGCTCACAAGCCTCTGAGTGTAGACTGTGGGTAGAAGTCTGCTTGGAAGTTCTCATATCAGAGGCATCTCAAAGCCCACCTAGCAAATGCCCCTTGCTGCTAAGCATAGTACACACCGCCTGGCTGCAAGACACCAGTTGAAACCCGTTGTTCCAGTGCGATGATTACGAGCACCCATTTTATCCTCAACAGTACCCAGGTTTGGACAATAAGTTATATGATCACCCCACTCTCACAACTTTGAGAACAGATAGTTTGAGAGGAAGAAGAAAGTAGAGACCTCTGCTCCCCACCTGGTACCGTAGCTGCTCCACGTCATAGATCTTCTTCAAGGGAACCACAGAGGGTGCAAAATAGTGGCCCAGCTTGGCCAGCAGCACTCCGTTCCGTAGGCTCTCCTCCAGCTCCACCGGGGAAGGAAGCTCCTCCTTCAGGCAGGCCTCCATCCAGCTGAGAGCATGAGAGCAGCTTCTCACCCCTTCTGGCAAGCCACAGCACTTCATTCCAACCACAAGACCTTCCCTCCCTCCCTCTCTCCCCTTAAGCAGGCTCTCACTCTCTCCTGCCTCCTGTTCCTGCCCTACTCCCAACTCCCCTCTCTGCCCATTGCCTGGCTGTTCCCACCTTCTCCCAAGCTGCCCCAAACACCTGGATTGGCCTATCCTCAGCCCCCACCCACCCTATACATCTTCCCTGACAGATACTGAAGCTGCCCATCTTCAGTGAGGCTTAAACAGGCTCTTGCCTGTTACATGATATAAACTCTCACTCAGTCTGGTTATGCATTTGACTGTTGAACCAAATTGTACCTGCTCACTTCTCTTATTCTGCATGTTCTGAGAACCCAGGTATACAAAAGTCATGTCTACACAGCCCATCACCCAGCTTTGATGATGATGAGGGGAGTAGGGAAGCCCCAGGGTTGAAGCGAGGGGAGCAGCCCAAAGGGACAGAAAGGTCACAGCCCTTCGCATCAGAAGACCTGCTCTCCACACCATCTCCCCCACTTCACCTCTCTGGGCCTCAGTTGTACAGTCTGCAAAATGAAGATACCACCTGTACCTCCTGCTTCAGTGGGCAGCTGCCAGGACTAAATGAGTTAATGAATGTGAAAACACTTTGAATATAAATGTAAACTATTATTATGGCTGATGATTGTAGGAGGGAGAGAATAAGGGCTTCTCCACATATTGGGGCCTATAGGAAAGATCTGTCTTCAGAGAGAGAGCTAGTCAAACCTAACTTCATGCCTTCCCTGACACAGACACCCTGGTTTTCTATCTACCCGGTCATCCTACCTACTTTCTTTGGAGAACATTAAAAATATGCTATTGATTAAAAGGAAAGAATTAAGCATTTATCCTGTCTTTAGAGCCAACATCCATTCACAGTAAATATGGGGTACAGAGGAACAAGTTGAGGGACACAGGAAGTGAATAGACAAAGCCAGAATGTAGGATGTTCTACAGGACAAATGACCCAGTTTCTTCAACAAGTCAATGACATAAAGAACTGTTTATGTCAGTTCTAGATGAAAGAAGACTTAGTAGGACATAACAACCAAATGTAATATGTGAACTCTTTCAGATCCTTAACTGAATAAGCCAACTGTAAAAACAGATGATTTTTTCAGACAATCAGGAAAATCTGAAGATGGCCTGGGTGTTGATCTTCCAAGGATTAATGGATAACTTAGGTGGGTATTATAATGGTATTGTATTGTGGTTATGTAACCAAGTGTCCATATATAGAAATATGTATTAAAGTATGTAAGGGGATAAAAGGACGTGATGTTGTCTTTGTTCACAGACGGCATGATCGTCTTTGTAGAAAATCTGAAAGCATGATACCAGAAAACTCGTGGCGTTAATAAGTGATTATAGCAAGGTTGCAAAAGACAAGGTTAATGTATAAAAGTCAGTTGTGGGGGCTTCCCTGGTGGCGTGGTGGTTGGGAGTCCGCCTGCTGATGCAGGGGACACGGGTTCGTGCCCCAGTCCAGGGGGATCCCGCATGCCACGGAGCGGCTAGGCCTGCGGGCCATGGCCGCTGGGCCTGCGCGTCCGGAGCCATGTGCTCTGCAACGGGAGAGACCGCAAGGGTGAGAGGCCCGCGTAACGCAAAAAAAAAAAAAAAAAGTCAATTGTGGGACTTCCCTGGTGGCGCAGTGGTTAAGACTCCGTGCTCCCAATGCAGGGGGCCTGGGTTTGATCCCTGGTCAGGGAACTAGATCCCACATGCATGCCACAACTAAGGAGCCCGCCAGCCACAACTACGAAGCCCACCAGCCACAACTAAGGAGCTCGCCGGCCACAACTAGGGAGCACATGTGCTACAACTAAGAAGCCAGCAAGCTGCAGCTAGGAAGCCCGCGAGCCGCAACTAAGGAGCCCACCTGCCGCAACTAAGACCTGGGGCCACCAAATAAATAAATAAATAAAATATAATAAATATAAAAAGAATAAAATAAGATATTATATAGCAGAAACTAACACACCAATGTAAAGCAATTATACTCCAATAAAGATGTTTAATAAATAAATAAATAAAATAAAAGTCAACTGCTTTCCAATTCACCAGCAACAAACAAGTGGAATTTGAATTAAAAACACAATACCATTTACATTAGCACCCCCCAAAATGAAATACTTAGGTATAAATCTAACAAAATATGTACAGGATCTACATGAGGAAAGCTACGAAACTCTGATGAATGAAATCAAAGAACTAAATAAATGGAGAGATAGTCCATATTCATGGATAGGAAGACTCAATATTGTCAAGATGTTAGTTCTTCCCAACCTGAGCTATAGATTCAATGCAGTTCTAATCAAAACGCCAGCAAGCTGTTTTGTGGATCTCCACACACTGATTCTAAAGATTACATGGGGGCTTCGCTGGTGGCGCAGTGGTTGGGAATCCGCCTGCCAGTGCAGAAGACACGGGTTCGGGCCCTGGTCCGGGAGGATCCCACATGCCGCGGAGCAGCTAGGCCTGTGCGCCACAGCTGCTGAGCCTGCGCTCTGGAGCCCTCGATCCACAACTACTGAAGCCCTCGCACCTGGAGCCCATGCTCAGCAACGGGGGAGGCCACCGCAATGAGAAGCCCGCGCACCATCGTGAAGAGTGGCTCCCGCTTGTGGCAACTAGAGAGAGCCCGCACGGAGCAACGAAGACCCAACTCAGCCAAAAATAAATTTAAAAAAATAAATAAATAAATAAATAAAAATAAAGTTTACATGGAGGCACACCTGGTTAACTCAGTCGGTGGAGCATGAGACTCTTAAAATTTACATGGAGAGACAAAATACCCAGAATAGCCAACATGATATTGAAGGAGAAGAGCAAAGCTGGTACATTTATACTACCTGACTTAGCCACAGTAATCAAGACAGTGTGGTATTGGTGAAAGAATAGGCAAATAGATTAGTGGAACAGAGACCCACATAAATATAGTCAATTGATCTTTGACAAAGGAGCAAAGGCAATACAATGGAGCAAAGATAGTCTCCTCAACAAATGGTGCTGGAATAACTAGACATCCACATGCAAAAAATGAACCTAGACCTAGACCTTACACCCTTCATAAAAATCAACTCAAAGTGGAGCATGAACTTCAAAGTAAAATGCAAAACTGTAAAACTCCTAGAAGGCAACATAGGGGGAAACCTAGATGACCTTGGGTATGGCAATGACTTTTTAGATAGAACATCAAAGGCACAATCCTTGAAAGAAATAATTAATAAGCTAGATTTCACTAAAATTAAAACTTCTGCTCTACAAAAGGCAATGTCAAGAAGAAAATAATAAGACAAGCCACAGACTGGGAGAAAATATTTGCAAGAGAAAATATTTGCAAAAGACACATCTGCGGGAATTCCCTGGTGGTCCAGTGGTTAGGACTCGGCACTTTCACTGCCAGGGACCAGGTTCAATCCCTAGTCAGAGAACTAAGATCCCTCAAGCCACATGGCATGGCCAAAAATAAATAAATAAAATAAAATAAAATAATTATAAAAAAAAGACACATCTGATAAAAGATTGTTACCCAAGATATACAAAGAACTCTTAAAACTCAACAGCAAGAAAACAAACAGTCTGATTAAAAAAATGGGACAAAGACCTTAACAGACACCTCACCAAAGAAAGATATACAAAGAAGATATACAGATGGCAAATAAGCATCTGAAAAGGTGCTTCACATCATATGTCATCAGGGAAATGTGAATTAAAACAATGGTGAGATACCAATATACACCTATTAGAATTGTCAAAATCTGGAACACTGATAACACCAAATGCTGCTGAGGATGTGGAGCAACAGGAATTCTCATTCGTTGCTAGTGGGAATACAAAATTGTACAGCCACTTTAGAAAGCCGTTTGGTGGCTTCTTACAAAACTAAACATACTCTTACCATATGATCCAGCAGTTGTGCTCTTTGGTATTTAGCCAAAGGAGTCAAAAACTTACATCTACATAAAAACCTGCACAAGGATGTTTATAGCAGCTCTATTCATAACTGCCCAAACTTGGAAGCGCCCAAGATGATCCTCAACAGGTGAATGGATTAATAAACTGTGGCGCATCTAGACAATGGAATATTATTCAGCACTAGTAAAAAAATGATCTAGGGGGCTTCCCTGGTGGCGCAGTGGTTGAGAGTCCGCCTGCCTATGCAGGGGACACGGGAGGATCCCACATGCCGCGGAGCGGCTGGGCCCGTGGGCCATGGCCGCTGGGCCTGCGCGTCTGGAGCCTGTGCTCTGCAACGGGAGAGACCGCGACGGTGAGAGGTACGCACGGAGGAAATTTAAATGCATATTACTAAGTAAAAGAAGCCTGTCTGAAAAGCCTACATATTGTATTATTCCAGGTACGTGAAATTCTGGAAAAGGCAAAACTATGGAGACAGTAAAAAGAGGAGGTGGGGGTGGGGGTGGGGCAGAGGGAATGAATAAATGAAACACAGAGACTTTTTAGGGTAGTGAAACTACTCTATGATACTACAATGATGGATGGCTATATGTCATTATACATTTGTCCAAACTCATAGACTACAGTATACAACACGAAGAGTGAACTCTAAGGCAAACTATGGACTTGTGGAGGATTATGCGTCCAAGTAGGTTCACCGATTATAACAAACATACCACTCTTGTGGGGGCTGTTGATAATGGGGGAGGCTATGTATGTTTGTGGGGAGGAAGCATACGGAAAATCCCTGTATCTTTCTCTTAATTTTGCTACGAACGTAAAACTACTCTAAAAAAGAGTCTGAAAGAAAAAAAAAAAAAAAAAAAAAGATGCTATTTCAACTTTCCCTTTCCCATAGAATGGACTTTTGTCTTTTTGTATTTGCTTTGCGGGCAGGTGCCTGGGGTGGGCGGGGTGGGAAAGGGAGACCAGAAAGAGGCGGTCGCTCCGCTCACCGCTTGGCTTCCTCCAGCCGGCACAGGTACTCATAGGCGACATTCTGCCGCCTCTGCTCATCCATTTCCTCAGCTGTGAGGCGTTCATCTGAGGAACCAAGGAGGGGAGCATTAGACAGAGGTCTGTAGCAAGCTTCTTCTTAACAGACTTTCTAAGGCAACTCTGCTCAGAAACCGGAGGCATCTCCCACATGTCTGTCCCCCTATTCCCAAGACACTGGCTCCAATCTTCTCTCCCATCCAGTAAAGCTATCCTAGTCAGCACCCTGTTAAAGGGAGGCCTCCCCACCCTTTAAGAGGGGATCCTTCCTGTATTGGAGGCATTCCTTCCCTTTCCCCTCTGGCCGTCTTCCTGACCTCCCCCTTCCAAAACCTACTTCATGGTGCTTCCCTCAGTACCTCCTAGTAGGAATGTCCAGATCCCTCCTTGGCTGGGAACTTAGCTCCTCATTTTATCCCTAATTAGATTCTGAGTTCTCCAAGAACTGTACTTGTGTCATCCTCCTCAGGTACTCTCCCAGAGACTAGGTTAACAGGACCAACTAGAACTCACCATTCAGCAGCCATTCATTCATTCAATACTTCCTATATGTCAGGCACTGGACTAGCGGACCCCTACTCTCAAGAAGTACAAAAATTATTATTAGAAGAGAAAAACATGTAAGTAAGAAACTTCAACCTGATGTGAGAAGTGCGATCATAGCTCATGAATAGTCTATGGACGCAGACATAGAGAACGGACATGTGGACACAGGGCGGGAAGGGGAAGGTGGGACGAACTGGGAGAGTACGATGGACATATATACACTACCATGTGTAAAATAGATAGCTACTGGGGACAAGGTATAAAGCACAGGAAGCTCAGCTCGGTGCTCTGTGATGACCTAGATGGGTGGGATGTGGGGGAGGGGGAGGGGGGAGGTCCAAGAGGGAGGGGATATAGGTATACATATGGCTGCTTCACTTCATTGTACAGCAGAAACTAACCCAACATTGTAAAGCAATTATACTCCAATAAATAAATAAAAATAGTCTATGGAAGCAGCAGAGGAAGAAAGGATTCTACCTGTGAGTAGAATCTTAAAGAATGAACAGGCAGAAAGGGAGAAGAGGCAGTTCAACAGAGGGAACCACGTGAAAAAATCGCCACTCACTCGGGTTTAAGTGGAAGGACAGAGAATTTTAAAAGATCACAAAGGTGTATTTACTCTCCCTTTTGGTATGGGTCACCTGAGGCGTAAAATAGTCTCCAAGCTAAATAAAATGCAGACAATCTTTGACTCCCAAACTCAAGAACAGGAAATCCCTTAAATGAGACGGCATTCATATTCTGCCTTAGCCACAGCCTCCTTTTATCCTTTTCCCCCCTCTTCTCCCCTATCTCTCTAGTCTCCTTAGGGAAGACAGTACAAAAGCAGACAAAATGAGAGAAAGCTACACACATACACCAAGAAAATAAAGTCAGAGAAAACAGACAGAGCTTAGCAAATGTCTTTGACTCAGCACTTAATGTTGTTCCCACTCTTTATCTCTTTTCATTACGTTGCATATCCTGCAATATGATTGGGAGAGGGGCAGGGCTTCTTTGAATTGTCAGTTAAGCAAGTTAAAACACACACACACACACACACACACACACACACACACACACCCCTCCATGTTCAAATTGGAAAGCACTGGCCAATCGCAGGAAATCCATCAGTTCCTCTGAGAGGGGTGTACAAGAAACAAGTGTTGGTTGCTAAGCATGGAAAATAAACCAGTAAGTGAGTGACATCACTTCAGAGTTATGAATTGAGGACTGTGAGAGATGGGAGGGACTTTGTACATACACACAGAGTCTTAAAAAAAAAAATCAGTTTTCCTGTCCTTTTCAGATCTGGAACTAGCTTTCCTTTCCTTCAACAGATCGGTGGACGTGGACTTCGCTTTTTGAATCCTAATGGAGAGGTAGGGAAAGGAGCAGATTTTGCTTTTCCTTCAGAAGGTCAGATGGAAACCTTGCTGCGGTTCCATTTTTCGGACCCCAGTCTCTCTTTCTAAAGCAGTGTTTTTGAAAGTGTGGTACTTGGACTACCCGCATCACAATTACGTGGGGTGATGGAGGAAGCACAGCGGTGCTTGTTATAAATGCAGATTATGGGCCCAAGTCGAGACCTATAGTTACTAAAGCTCTGGGATAGGATTCAGGAATCTGCATTCTAAATTAGCTCCCCGGGTAATTCCGACACCGTAAAGTTTGAGAGGCATTGTCTCAAAGAAGCATCAAAAAGTCAAGGAAGCCCCCCCAGGCCTTTTTTTTTTTTTTTTTTTTTTGCGGTACGCGGGCCTCTCACTGCTGTGGCCTCTCCCGTGGCGGAGCACAGGCTCCGGACGCGCAGGCTCAGCGGCCATGGCTCACAGGCCCAGCCGTTCCGCGGCACGTGGGATCTTCCCGGACCGGGGCACGAACCCGTGTCCCCTGCATCGGCAGGCGGACTCTCATCCACTGCGCCACCAGGGAAGCCCCTCCCCCGGGCCTTTTTAGGCTTCCCGTCCCCTGGTAGCGCTTGGCAAGTATGGTTAGCCATCAGTAACTGCCGAATTTTTAAGGGGCCATCCAGACCACCTACATTCTCCCAGTCCCGGAGCCCCAGAATTTGGGAATAAGGGAGAAAACTCTTTGTAAGCCGGAGCGTTTCGCAGCTCACAGGTTTACTCCCTCCCGCAGGAGTCCGGACTGAGTGCTCCCTCCCCACTGAGCACAGTCCGGCCGCCCCTTGCTTTGTTGGCCCTGCGCCCAACCCCAGCCCCAACCTCTCCCAGGACCGCCGTGTCCCCGACCAGTGGCACCAATGCCGGACCCTTCTCAGACCCTTCTGGCACTCACAGGTCGCCCGGGACGGGCCCGTTCCTCTCCCCTCCATGTTCCTCCTTCTTCCAGGTTTGAATCTCCCGCCGCCCGGCCACCGCCCCTCATCTTCGCCACAGGCAAAGACCGGACACTTCCGGTCTGTGCCGCAGGGGCCTCTGGGATTTGTAGTTCCAGGCTTGGGAGGTGCGCCGCCAGATGGGGCGAAGGGTACCGTCCAAGACGGGGAGGGGCGCTCCCGGAGGGGAGCTCCCGTTCCTGTGGTATTTTGGGTCGCTGTTTCTCCAGGGCTCCTTCGCTGCTAAATCATCTTATTTGAAGCAGCCCCTGCGCCTACCCCTGCCTCTATCATTTCCCCCTAGTATTCCCATTAACCCCCCCTCCACTTCCTATAGTGTTCTTTGGTCCCTTTAACTTGAGGGCCTACTATATATATATATGTATGTATATATATATGTATGTGTATATATATATATGTATAT
>RJWK010062056.1:0-12912 GCA_004363435.1 Platanista minor
CTCTCACTGTTGTGGCCTCTCCCGTTGCGGAGCACAGGCTCCGGAGGCACAGGCTCAGCAGCCATGGCTCACGGGCCCAGCCGCTCCGCGGCATGTGGGATCTTCCCGGACCGGGGCACGAACCCGTGTCCCCTGCATCGGCAGGCGGACTCTCAACCACTGCGCCACCAGGGAAGCCCTGTGTTGGGTTTTTGTTGCTGCACGTGGGCTTTCTCTAGTTGCAGCGAGCGGGGGCTACTTTTCGTTGCGGTGTGTGGGCTTCTCAGTGCAGTGGCTTCTCTTGTTTTAGAGCACAGGCTCTAGGTGCATGGCCTTCAGTAGCTGTGGCCCGTGGGCTCAGTAGTTGTAGCTCGCAGGCTCTAGAGTGCAGGCTCAGTAGTTGTGGCGCACGGGCTTAGCTGCTCCGTGGCATGTGGGATCTTCCCGGACCAGGGCTCGAACCCATGTCCCCTGCATTGGCAGGTGGATTCTTAACCACTGCACCACCAGAGAGGTCCAGAAATAATTTTTTTTTTAATCTAGGATCTCAGAGCTCCCATATCATAAGAACTAAGCAAGGCTAAAACTCTAAAACATTATTAAAACGTTTGCAAAATGCTGCCATGATGGCTACAGTGAGATTTTAAGGGTTTCTTTGAAGTATAAACATTTGCCTTATCAGGCCCTGTTTAGCATAGACAAAATTAAAGACTTGATGCATCTCCTTGTCACACAAGTTATGAAGAGAAGCTGTGAGGCAAAGAGAGATTTCTAGACAATTCTCCAACAACCAAGCATTTATTTTAATCAAACTTTCACAAAGAAGAACAGCACAGCACTTTTTTTCCAGCTGAGTAGAAAACAGAGGGCCATCTTTGATTTCATATACTGGATTTTCATACAGTGCTGTTCCTAAAAAGTCTTCAAATGCTCTTTTTGGCTAAAGGACTATATTTCATGCTGTCCTTTCACTGCTTGTCAGTTAGCTGTTACAACTCGGCAGTATTACCAACCTTGGAAAACAAAGGTTTTGCTATCATTTAAATTTTCCTTTGCATTTTTACTTTTGCTTTACACAAATGTGTGAAAAAGAAAAATAGAAATAAAAAAGTACTAATATTAGTGATAAGCATATGCCTCAGACTGCATAACAAAGAAAGAACCTCTAGGTATGTTCAAAGTGAAAAATCCTGGATCTCAATTGAACACACCCTCCAGATTTAAGTGGATTAAACTTGTGGTTCAATGCAGGGTGGGAAAGGAGGGAGGGAAGAGAAGAGGAGGGGAAAAGTAAGGAACATATACCAAATTCTGGGAATCAATCACTGAAGAATGTAAAAGGTAAGGAATAATTGGTACATTATAATGTTTTTTCACTCTCTAGAACTATCCCGAAACTCTTACTACACAAGCAACTTTTTTTTTTTTTTTTTTTTTTTTTTTTGCGGTACTCGGGCCTCTCACTGTTGTGGCCTCTCCCGTTGCGGAGCACAGGCTCTGGACGCGCAGGCCCAGCGGCTCCGCGGCATGTGGGATCTTCCTGGACCGGGGCACGAACCCGCGTCCCCTGTATCGGCAGGCAGACTCTCAACCACTGCGCCACCAGGGAAGCCCCACAAGCAACTTTTATACAGGGAAAAAATTATATATGAAAGGAGGGGACTTCCTGAATTTTCTTTACTATATTATAACTAAATAAAAAGGACAATAACAGGATCCAAACATCATTTAAAAGCCTCTCAGACTCTATGGTAGGCAGCTTCACACACGGTTTCCAATCATCCCCACCCCCAGTATACACACTTTTACGTAACTACTCCTCTTGAGTGTAGGCTATACCTAGTGACTTCTAATGAACAGAATACAGCACAAGTAATGAGGCGTCACTTCCATGATTAACTTACAGAAGACTGTGACTTCCATCTTGCTAACACACATTCTCCCGCCCTCAAGTTTGCCACTCTGGTAAAGAAAACTGCCATGTTTTGAGATGCTCTATGGAGAGGTCAACATAACAAGGAACCAAGGAGGCCTCCACCCATCAGCCTGTGAGGAAATGAATCCTGCAAATAACCACATGAGTGAACTAGAAGTAGACTCTTCCCAGTCAAGACTTGAGTTGACTGCAACCTTTTAAAGAGACTCTGAAACAGAGAATCCAGGTAAGCACCTAGATTCCTGACCCATAGAATCTGTGAGATGATAAATGTTGTTTAAAGATACTTGGGACTTGCTGATTAAAGAAAAAGAAGCAACAGACATTCTAGCTACAGAGAAATGTATAATAAATGACTCTGGGTGATTCTGGCATATTAACTGGCAAAACTACATAGTTTTGGTTTGGTGATATTTTTTTTTCTTATGACACACCGTTTGTTCAGGCAGAATTTTTACTGGATTTTCAACAGCGCTGTAGGTTGTTTATGACATGTTGACTATGTATATTTTACATGTCTATTAATAACAAATTGCCCCCACATGTAGTATCTTTACTTTTTTTATTAATTAATTAATTAATTGTTTATTTTTGGCTGCATTGGGTCTTTGTTGCTGTGCACGGGGTTCCTCTAGTTGAGGCGAGCGGGGGCTACTCTTTGTTACAGTGGGCGGGCTTCTCATTGTGGTGAATTCTCTTGTTGCAGAGCACGGGCTCTAGGTGTGCGGGCTTCAGTAGTTGTGGAACGCGGGCTCAGTAGTTGTGGCTCGTGGGCTCTAGAGCGCAGGCTCAGTAGTTGTGGTGCACGGGCTTAGTTGCTCCGAGGCATGTGGGCTCTTTCCGGACCAGGGCTCTAACCCGTGTCCCCAGCATTGGCAGGCAGATTCTTAACCACTGCACCATCAGAGAAGCCCAAGAAGTCCATAATTTTGAAAAAGAGATAAACTATATCTTGGCATTCTTCCAACCTACCAGAATAGTAATCCCATAAAAATGAGGCAACCTGTATTTCATCTTCTTACTCTTAGCTATATCCTGCTGTAAAATTAAAATACATCTTTCCTCCCTTGTGTTTACAAGTTCCAAATATTTATAAACTTATCTCTCTACTGTCTCTCTGCTAAGATGAATATATTTAGCTCCTTTTCTCCTTTCCTTTTAAAGCAGTTCCTCAATATAAGTCATCTTTTTGGTGACTTTATTTAAATTCTCTATTTCTGTATTAAATTCCAAACGACATAATTAAAATACTGTTCTAGATATGAAATCAATCACAATGAAAAACACCAACCTCACTGATGATGTAATGCTTCTTTGTGTGAAGTCCAAAACACTGGTTTTTATTTACTTTTTAAATTTGTTAAGTTATACTATTACTGCAAATTTATATTACTCTAACACCTTTAATTGTATGGATTTTCTAGGTTTCTCACACCAAATGAAAATTTAGAGATGGTATGCACTCTGAAACAGTTGTGACTAACAAATAGTGTAAAGCCAGATTCCCTATCGTAATAAGAAATGAAGCATTTAAAAACCCTACTCATTGACTAAAACTGCAACTCTACTCTTCAGCTCACATACAAAATAATAATTTTTCAAATGTCTCCAACATACCCCTTTTAACCATATTCATACTTGATATACTCTTTCTGTATCTACCACTGAATGTATCTATAAAGTAAACATACAGTTTAAATCTTCTACTCCTGAAAATACTTTGGCAAAACCATGACAATATGACAATATGGTCCAGATAGCAGGCCTCATGATCAGCGAAAGAATTAAGTAGGCTATCACAGACTATATTCCTACTGGCTTAAAGTTTCAAATCTTATTAGAGTTACTTAAGCAGTAGAGGCACTAGGGGAATGTATAGGTAAAATACAAACAAGTGTTATACTAGGTCAGAACCACCTTCAGAACACATCTTCAGTACTGTGTCCATGCTAATACAGATGGCCAATAGGCACATGAAAAGAGGCCCCACCTTCCCTGTTGGCACAGTGGTTAAGAATCCTCCAATGCAGAGGACACAGGTTCAAGCCCTGGTCCAGGAAGATCCCACGTGCTGTGGAGCAACTAAACCCGTGCGCCACAACTACTGAGCTTGCACTCTAGAGCCCGCGAGCCACAACTACTGAGCCCGCACGCCACAACTACTGAAGCCCACATGCCACAACTACTGAAGCCCGCGTGCCTAGAGCCTGTGCTCCGCAACAAGAGAAGCCACCACAATGAGAAGCCCACACACTGCAACGAAAAGTAGCCCCCGCTCGCCACAACTAGAGAAAGCCCACACGCAGCAACGAAGACCCAACACAGCAAAAAATTAATTAATTAATTTAAAAAAAAGAGGCTCCACATCACTAATTATTAGAGAAATGCAAATCAAAACTACAATGAGGTACCACCTCACACCAGTCAGAATGGCCATCATTAAAAAGTCTACAACTAACAAATGCTGGAGAGGGTGTGGAGGAAAGGCAACCCTCTTATACTGTTGGTGGGAATGTAAGTTGGTGCAGCTACTGTGGAAAACAGTATGGAGGTTCCTTAAAAATTTAATAATAGAGTTACCATATGATCCAGCAATCCCACTCCTGGGAACATATCCAGACAAAACCATAATTCAAAAAGATACATTCACCCTTACGTTCATAGCAGCACTATTCACAACAGCCAAGACGTGGAAACAACCTAAATGTCCATCAACAGATGAATGGATAAAGATGTGGTACATATATAAAATAGAATACTACTCAGCCATAAAAAAGAATGAAATAATGCCATTTGCAGCAACATAGATGCAACTAGAGATTATCATGCCAAGTGAAACAAGTCAGAAAGAGAAAGACAAATACCATATGATATCACTTATATGTGGAATCTAAAGTATGACACAAATGAACCTATCTATGAAACAGAAACAGAATCACAGACATAGGGAACAGACTGGTGGTTGCCAAGGGGGAGGGGGTTGGGGGAAGGATGGAGTGGGAGGTTGAGGTTAGCAGATGTAAGCTATTATATATAGAATGGATAAACAACAAGGTCCTACTGTGTAACACAGGGAGCTATATTCAATATCCTATGAGAAACCATAATGGAAAAGAATATTTTGAAAAAGAATGTGTGTGTGTGTGTGTGTGTGTGTGTGTGTGTATAAATAAATATAAATATAACTGAATCACTTTGCTGTACAGCAGAAATTAACACAACTTTGTAAATCAACTATACTTCAATTAAAAACATACATATTGTGTCCATGCTACAGATGAAGTAATAATAATCAATGGTGGCTTCTTTAATGGGGAAAAATAATTTCATTTGGGAAAAAAAAAACTTCATTCTGTTGCTCACAAACTTTTAGCACTTAAAAACAGACAAACTCCCTAGCCTGATATTTACGGCCTTCCTCGATCAGGCTCCAGCCCATATCTTCCTAGTCTTACTTCATACTACCTTAATTCAGCTTATCCATTTTTGAGCCAGACAGAACTACACACTCTTTCTGGAATAATTCAAGTGCTTTCTCACCTCAGAAATGTTACATCCAACACTCCATTAGGTTATCCTCATCTCTCAAATCTCTATTTAAATTCTACTCATCCTTCAAAGTCCAGCTCAAATGGCACCTCTCTGAAGCTTGTCCTTATTCCCCCACTCAGAACCTCTTCTAACCCTGAATAGCATTTAGTCTGTACTTCTCCCATTGCCATGTTCACATTCTCTCTCGTCTATCGTATAGTAACATTGTTTGTGTACATGTCATTATTTCTTCTCTCAGACTAAACTCCTGAGAAGGTCTTGATACAGTCATGTTTGTACTGTCCTCACCCTTTCATGCTTTGCACATACAAGGAAATAATAAAAATTTATTTGGGAAGTGTGCTGAATACAAATGTTACCTGATCCAAAAACATTCTGTAGTAATTAATATTCTTACTGATATTCATTCACTAAAGAAATATTTACTCAGTACCTATTGTGTACTGGAGCAGTAGTGTACCAAAATGAGTCATAGATGCCATTCTCTCAATAAGTTTATGGTCTAGAACATCTTCTAGACATCTATATAAATTACTGTAGTACTAATAGGCAAATGCCAGAAGAGAAGTAAAGATGAAGTACAACAGCAACCAACAAGGAGAGGAGATTATTTCTAAGTAATGATGGATATGAGGATAAGTTTTAACATTTGTGCAGGTCCTGAAAGACAGGTAATATTTGAATATGTAGAGACGGGGTAAAGAGTTTTAGCAGAAGAAATAAAGGCCACTGAGGCAGGAACTCTCAGGAGGATCCAGGGAACAATCAATAGTTAAACAGTATAGTGTAAGTAAAAGATTACAGGGATACAAAAGAAAATTTTTAAAGGCAGTTGGAGCTATACCTGAGAAGACCTCAAAAGCCAAAAAAGGAACTATAGCTTTAGGCTGTAAGCAATGAGGAACTGTTTCAAAGTTCTTAAGCAGGGGCTGAGTAATTATTCAGAAGATCTAAAGTGGACTGGAAGGGAAAGAGATTGTTGATAAGGAGATAAGTTAAGAAGCTAGCACCATACTACAAGAAAAAGATAATAAAGGCCTGAACTAGGAACGAGGCACTAGGAATGGAAACAGATGAATGGAAGAGATATTTTAGAGGTGAAACTGACAGGACTAGGCAAGTTCTGGATGTGGAGTACAAGGGTCTGTAAGTGGTAAAAGAAGTTTCTAGGCTAGGAGGCGGGTGCTGCCATAACCAAAATAGAGGACACTAAAGCAGCAGCAAGTTTGGATGGGAGAAAACTGAGTCCTGGTTATATTAGGTTTTAGTACCACTGGATATTCAGGCAGTGACATCACAAATAAAATGTGTTAATCTATGCTATTTAGAACAAAATATACAATTTTGTGACAGAAAGAGAAGAGTTGAGATCAGTTTATCTTCAGTAAAGGATTCTGATCAATGATTCAAACATGAATATAACCTCAAAAATATAACTCACATAGGCTATGTTATATACAGCAAATTAAAATCTAAAACCATTTATGAAGGAAGGTTTGACCTAGAACAACTTCATGTACCCAAGAATCACTTTAAAACATTCTGATTCACGGGTAATAGTGACGTGAATAAGTGGAAGGCTTTGAGAACCTTAGTTTAAAATTATGAGGTGAAATGCTTCTATTGAAATTGTAAATGCATCTTTGTGGTCCCTGTCATTTGGCCCCAATGTAACTTCAATGCCACATCAAGAGATGCTCAAGCCAGAAGACTAGGCCTGACTGACAAGGTAGCAAGGGGTACTATCTAAATCCCCTTATGTATTCATTCCTTTCTATAATAAATACTTCTCAATTAAAAAAATTGAGTCAACCTAGATCTATTCCTACTATATCCCTAGAATCTGCAAAAGCCTACGCAAAATAAAACTTGCAACTATAAACTCAGTGGTATTACAGCTATTAAGTACCCATATTTCTTAAGAACAAAAAATCTCATCAACATAAACTAAAATGATAACAATGAAAAGATGAATAAAATAACTTGACATTAATAAATGTTATATGTGTATTGAGTAAAAAAGTAAAATCAAACATCAAACATTTGAATTATGGATAATATGCCTAATAAGTATTGATACATTTCCCCTGTTAGATTTACTTATTTATTTATTGTTAATACTAATAACATTCTATTTACTGGATGCAGTGTCATTATTTCAGTTTAGCTTTGAAAACAATGTGAACTCAGTCTTTAATTATTAAAGTGTTTACTAATGGTGAGCAAAATTACGAAAAACAAAATGGATCAAAAGGTACTTGTTTCACATATGGCCATCGCATTAAGATTATGCTCATCGTAAATCACCTATACTCCAGTAAAAATAAAAAATAAAAAAAGATTATGCCAATCATTTGTTGAAAATCACAATGACATTTTATAGCTGTGCGTAAATGTAAGGGAAGAACATACACCAAAAGTTAATAATGGTAATCTTTTGATCATAGGCTTATGGCAATTTTTATTTCCTTCTTTTTTGCTTATGCGCATTTTCAAATTTTTCTATAATTCATGTTCATCGTAACTGTACCAAGAAGAAAAGATATTTTTGAAAAGAGAAAGACACATATTGAGCGATTTAAAAGAAACACACTTACCAGATCTCTGTGAAGCACCCAATTTGCATGGAGGTAATGGATACCGTCAAGAATCTGGTAAAGTAATGATTTAACCATAGATCTTGGCAACTGCATGGGCTTTTTATTTGCTTTTGATGCACGATGAAACTTAATAATATGCTAAAAATTAAAATATATATATTATAATAACATAGTCTTTGCCTGTGTCAATAAAACACAATCAAGGCTGCAATAAATTCTCTACATTTTAAGATTACTTATTAAAGGCCAATAATGACACAAAGAAAAATAATTTGAATAATAAGGTCAAACCAAAACAGAATCCATATTGAGGGTAAATATGACAGTATTAATGTGGTTATAATGACTAGATTTACTGAAACCATTAAGATTTTCATTAAATAAAACCAAGAAGTAAAAAGGGTTGGTATTTAAAAACCTGCCTAAAAAACAGTATTAGTTGTATTCTCTACTGACAGAAAGAGTAAACAAAAGGAAAAAACCCTGTAAATCTTTCCTATTCTATAAAAAGTTAGTGCATTTGGGTAACATCACTGGCTATATGTATTATTAGAATTATTGGAAAGTTCACCTTCTTTGGCACATAATGAAATTAGGATATATTCTTAGTAGTCAATATTAAATAGCAAATCACTACTAGAAAGGAGCAGGGAGAGAAAAAAGGAGAATACAGTACCATTGAAATAAATACAACCACATCATCATATTCAAATTTGTATGCACACATGTTACATGGTGGTTTATAAAAACTTTGTAATGAAGGGGAAGAAATTCTACCTGCGCCCACCCCTCACATCCACCTCCACTCCACCCTTGTCCAAAACATGCCAAAATGGGTACTAAATATCCATGGCAGAGGAGATTCTTGTCAATATCTGCTATAAGAGCATAAACTGAAATTTCCTTCAAGACCTATGAGTTTGCTAAAGTTATTCCTAAAAAGATTTACAATTTTTATAGATGACAAACCACACTATATTGAATCAAAATTTAATTACCCAAAATTTGAACTTACTGCCAAACTGGAATTTTTTTACTTTTGGCAACTCCTGGGATAAAATGTTTAAATGCCCTGATTCCTAACATTAAACATTTAGAATTAAAAATTTTGGCTTCTTTTATACATTGATAAAAACAACCCTAATATTTGCAAAACCATAGGTATTCTTCCATTTGGTGGAGTCCACTTTAAATGGCAAAATGCTGCAAGATTGACCTTAATTTAGAGAGAGAAACTATTCACAAGTACATAACTGGTTAAATTTTAACTACTGTGTGGATCACAAAAGAAAGCAATTTTCACTACACATATTAGTAAACTGCCATTAATTACTTGCATAAAATTACAATTTCCCACTCAGTAAGATTTTTTGAAGTGAAATTTCTGAATGTTACAAATACTGTCTTCTCAGTAAAATAGGATGTTAATGTTTATTGCTCTAATTCTTTTAAATCAAAATTTACATTTAGTATATTTATTTTGAACTATGGTCAACAGAGCAAGTTTTCCTTTCTGTGCATTAGCAGTATGGAGCACACACATTTATTTCTTCATACCTATATAAAATTACCCTAAAAATAAAGTGAGTTTAGACTTACCCATAAATCATGCTCAGCATAATCAAACAGCAGCCACACCTTCCTGTCACTGTGAGAAAGGAACACCTTCTGCAGGGCGATCACATTAGGGTGCTTCAATTCTCGCAAAAGCTGAATGCAAGAGGAAGAGAGGGGTCACTATCCTGTTAGCAAGGGGAAGGCGGGATGATGCACTTCGCATAACTTCAAAATGAAATTTTTGAAAATTTAGATCCAGATAAGCAACATTAAACACAGACACACACATGCACACCCAAATACTGCTACTCAGAGATAAGTCTGTTAACATCTTGGTGCATTTCTTTCCAATCCCTTTTCTATGTGTATGTGTGTGTTTTTAAAATGGGATCCTTTTACATGGTAAAATGTAAAATAGTAAGAGCAAAAGTAATATCATATTGCTAAATAATTAAATATATTTTACATGTGTGTATTTTTTCTTTTTTAACTAGAGGAAAAACTTCTTGGGAAGCAGAAATACTGTTTTGTATCCACTCCAGCACAGTATGTGCTCAATAAACATTAGACAAAAGAAGGAAAGATATTTAACAATCCCTAACTTATCCATGCCTAGAACGTGAGATACAGGGTTTTTAGAAGAGTAATGAGCATAAGGGAATGACTCTCAAACCCACTGATAAAAATTGGTGTGGAATGAAAAGGATCATACACCATGATCAAGTGGGGTTCATTCCAGGAATGCAAGGGTTCTTCAATATACGCAAATCAATCAACGTGATACACCATATTAACAAATTGAAGGAGAAAAACCATATGATCATCTCAATAGATGCAGAGAAAGCGTTCAACAAAATTCAACACCCATTTATGATAAAAACCCTGCAGAAAGTAGGCACAGAGGGAACTTTCCTCAACATAATAAAGGCCATATATGACAAAGCCACAGCCAACATCGTCCTCAATGGTGAAAAACTGAAACCATTTCCACTAAGATCAGGAACAAGACAAGGTTGCCCACTCTCACCACTCTTACTCAACATAGTTTTGGAAGTTTTAGCCACAGCAATCAGAGAAGAAAAGGAAATAAAAGGAATCCAAATCGGAAAAGAAGTAAAGCTGTCACTGTTTGTAGATGACATGATACTATACATAGAGAATCCTAAAGATGCTACCAGAAAACTACTAGACCTGGGCTTCCCTGGTGGCGCAGTGGTAGAGAGTCCGCCTGCCGAAGCAGGGGACACGGGTTTGTGCCCCGGTCCGGTAAGATCCCACAAGCCGCAGAGCGGCTGGGCCCGTGAGCCCTGGCCGCTGAGCCTGCACATCCGGAGCCAGTGCTCTGCAAGGGGAGAGGCCACAACAGTGAGAGGCCCGTGTACCGCAAAAAAACAAACAAACAAAAAAAACTACTAGAGCTAATCAATGAATTTGGTAAAGTAGCAGGATACAAAATTAATGCACAGAAATCTCTGGCATTCCTATACACTAATGATGACAAATCTGAAAGTGAAATTAAGAAAACACTTCCATTTACCACTGCAACAACAAGAATAAAATATCTAGGAATAAACCTACCTAAGGAGACAAAAGACCTGTATGCAGAAAATTATAAGACACTAATGAAAGAAAATAAAGATGATAAAAATAGATGGAGAGATATACCATGTTCTTGGATTGGAAGAATCAACACTGTGAAAATGACTCTACTACCCAGCACAATCTACAGATTCAATGCAATCCTTATCAAACTACCACTGGCATTTTTCACAGAAATAGAACAAAAAATTTCACAATTTGTATGGAAACACAAAAGACCCCGAATAGCCAAAGCAATCTTGAGAACGAAAAATGGAGCTGGAGGAATCAGGCTCCCTGACTTCAAACTATAATACAAAGCTACAATAATCAAGACAGTATGGTATTGGCACAAAAACAGAAATATAGATCAGTGGAACAGGATAGAAAGCCCAGAGATAAACCCACACACATATGGTCACCTTATCTTTGATAAGGAGGCAGAAGGTATAGTGGAGAAAGGACAGCCTCTTCAACAAGTGGTGCTGGGAAAACTGGACAGGTACATGCAAAAGTATGAGATCAGAACACTCCCTAACACCATACACAAAAATAAGCTCAAAATGGATTAAAGACCTAAATGTAAGGCCAGAAACTATCAAACTCTCAGAGGAAAACATAGGCGGAATACTCTATGACATAAATCACAGCAAGATCCTGTTTGACCCACCTCCTAGAGAAATGAAAATAAAAACAAAAATAAACAAATGGGACCTAATGAAACTTCAAAGCTTTTGCACAGCGAAGGAAACCATAAACAAGACCAAAAGACAACCCTCAGAATGGGAGAAAATATCTGCAAATGAAGCAACTGACAAAGGATTAATCTCTAAAATTTACAAGCAGCTCATGCAGCTCAATAACAAAAAAACAAACAACCCAATCCAAAAATGGGCAGAAGACTTAAATAGACATTTCTCCAAAGAAGATATACAGATTGCCAACAAACACATGAAAGAATGCTCAACATCACTAATCATTAGAGAAATGCAAATCAAAACTACAATAAGATGTCATCTCACACCGGTCAGAATGGCCATCATCAAAAAATCTAGAAACAGTAAATGCTGGAAAGGGTGTGAAGAAAAGGGAACCCTTTTGCACTGCTGGTGGGAATATGAACTGGTACAGCCACTATGGAGAAGAGTATGGAGGTTCCTTAAAAAACTACAAATAGAACTACCATATGACCCAGCAATCCCACTACTGGGCATAGACCCTGAGAAAACCATAATTCAAAAAGAGTCATGTACCAAAATGTTCATTGCAGCTCTATTTACAATAGCCAGGAGATGGAAGCAAACTAAGTGTCCATCATCGGATGAATGGATAAAGAAGATGTGGCACATATATACAATGGAATATTACTCAGCCATAAAAAGAAACGAAATGGAGTTATTTGTAGTGAGGTGGATGGACCTAGAGTCTGTCATACAGAGTGAAGTAAGTCAGAAAGAGAAAGACAAATACCTTATGCTAACACATATATATGGAATCTAAGAACAAAAGACGTGTCGTGAAGGGCCTGGGGGCAGGACAGGAATAAAGACACAGACCTACTAGAGAATGGACTTGAGGATATGGGGAGGGGGAGGGGTAAGCTGTGATAAAGTGAGAGAGTGGCATGGACATATGTACACTACCAAACGTAAAATAGATAGCTAGTGGGAAGCAGCCGCATAGCACAGGGAGATCAGCTCAGTGCTTTGT
>RJWK010062057.1:0-12912 GCA_004363435.1 Platanista minor
GCGGCGCAGTGGTTGGGAGTCCGCCTGCCGATGCAGGAGACGCGGGTTCGTGCCCCGGTTCGGGAAAATCCCACTATGCCGCGGAGCGGCTGGGCCCCTGAGCCATGGCCGCTGAGCCTGCGCGTCCGGAGCCTGTGCTCCGCAACGGGAGAGGCCACAACAGTGAGAGGCCCGTGAAACGCAAAAAAAAAAAAAAAAAAAAAAAAAAAAAAAAAAAAAAAAAAAAAAAAAAAAAAAAAAAAAAAAAAAAAAAAAAAAAAAAGAATAACTAAAGGGTCTGGGAATATGTAACTAGGAGAGAAAAGGTTCTGCCAGTTTTTACTAGGTATTTGAAAGGCTAATTCTTTATGGTCCTTAAGGGTAGGATGAAAGCTATAGGAGTTAGATTTTAATGGACAAAGGAAAAAGCTTCTACTAATAAAATCTATGGAATGATTGGGCTACTCTGGAGTGTGCCATCTCTTGAAGTACCCAACCATTGTTTACATGACCAGGTGATAGGAATGTTGTGGAAAATACTGTATTTTTACTCCCCTCCCCCACATATTATTTTACATTACTTAATTAATTAATTCTTGGCTGTGTTGGGTCTTTGTTGCTGTGTGCGGGCTTTCTCTACTTGCAGCGAGCCAGGGCTACTCTTCGTTGCAGTGCACGGGCTTCTCATTGTGGTGGCTTCTCTTTGTGGCAGAGCATGGGCCCTAGGCGCACAGGCTTCAGTACTTGTGGCTTGCGGGCTCTAGAGCTTAGTTGCTCCGTGGCATATGGGATCTTCCTGGACTATGGCTCGAACCCATGTCTCCTGCATTGGCAGGTAGATTCTTAACCACTGCGCCACCAGGGAAATCCCCCACATTTTGTATTTTTGATGTCATATTTTACATCTTCATGTTTATCCCTGAATTGTTTATTGTAGTTATAGTTGATTTTACAAAATTTTTGTCTGTTAATCTTTGTACTAATTTGAGTGGTTGATACACAGCCTTTACTATATACTGTACTTGCCTTTACTAATGGGATTATTCCTTTCCTGTAAATTCTTCCTTTTTGTTGTAGGCTTTTCTCTTCCACTTAGAGAACACTTTAACACATTTTTAGGGTCAGTTTAGTATTGATGAACTCTTAGATGTTTGTTTATTTTTTTGTCTGAAAATTTCTTTTTCTTTCAATTCTGAATGATAAATTTACTGGGTAGAGAATCCTAGGTTATAGGTTTTTCCCTTTCAGCATTTTAAATATATAATTCCACTCACTTCTGACCTACAAAGTTTCTCAAGAAAAATCAGCTGATAACCTTATGAGGGTTCCCTTTTATGTGACTCTTTGTTTTTCTCTTATTTTTAGAACTATCTCGTTTTTTTAAATTTTATTTTATTTTTTTATACAGCAGGTTCTTATTAGTTATCCATTTTATATATGTTAGTGTATACATGTCAATCCCAATCTCCCAGTTCACCACAGCACCACCACTGCACCCCACTGCTTTCCCCCCTTGGTGTCCATACGTTTGTTCTCTACATCTGTGTCTCGATTTCTGCCCTGCAAACTGGTTCAACTGTACCAGTTTTCTAGGTTCCACATATATGCGTTAATATACGATATTTGTTTTTCTCTTTCTGACTTACTTTACTCTGTATGACAGTCTCTAGATTCATCCACATCTCTACAAATGACCAAATTTCGTTCCTTTTTATGGTTGAGTAATATTCCATTGTATATATGTACCACATCTTCTTTATCCATTCGTCTGTTGATGGGCATTTAGGTTGCTTCCATGACTTGGCTATTGTAAATAGTGCTGCAATGAACATTGGGGTGCATGTGTCTTTTTGAATTATGGTTTTCTCTGGGTATATGCCCAGTAGTGGGATTGCTGGGTCATATGGTAATTCTATTTTTAGTTTTTTAAGGACCCTCCATACTGTTCTCCATAGTGGCTGTATCAATTTGCATTCCCACCAACAGGACAAGAGCGTTCCCTTTTCTCCACACCCTCTCCAGCATTTGTTCTTTGTAGCTTTTCTGATGATGCCCGTTCTAACTGGTGTGAGGTGATAACTCATTGTAGTTTTGATTTGCATTTCTCTAATAATTAGTGATGTTGAGCAGCTTTTCATGTGCTTCTTGGCCATCTGTATGTCTTCTTTGGAGAAATGTCTATTTAAATCTTCTGCCCATTTTTGGATTGGGTTGTTTTTTATTTTGATATTGACCTGCATGAGCTGTTTATGTATTTTGGAGATTAATCCTTTGTCCGTTGATTCGTTTGCCAGTATTTTCTCCCATTCAGAGGTGTGACTTTTCGTCTTGTTTGTAGTTTCCTTTGCTTTTGCAGAAGGTTTTAAGTTTCATTAGGTCCCATTGGTTTATTTTTGTTTTCATTTCCATTACTCTAGGAGGTGGATCAAAAAACATCTTGCTGTGATTTATGTCAAAGAGGGTTCTTCCTATGTTTTCCTCTAAGAGTTTTATAGTGTTTGGTCTTACATTTAGGTCTCGAATCCATTTTAAGTTTATTTTTGTGTATGGTGTTAGGGAATGTTCTAAATTTATTCTTTTACATGTACCTGTCCAGTTTTCTGAGCACCACTTATTGAAGAGACTGTCTTTTCTCCATTGTATAGCCTTAGTTGACCATAGGTGTGTGGCTTTATATCTGGGCTTTCTATCCTGTTCCATTGATCTGTATCTCTGTGTTTGTGCCAGTACCATATTGTCTTGATTACTGTAGCTTTGTAGTATAGTCTGATGTCAGGAAGTCTGATTCCTCCAATTCCATTTTTTTCCCTCAAGACTGCTTTGGCTATTCGGGGTCTTTTGTGTCTGCATACAAATTTTAAGATTTTTTTGTCCTAGTTCTGTAAAAAATGCCATTGGTAATTTGATAGGGATTGCACTGAATCTGTAGATTGCTTTGGGTAGTAGAGTCATTTTCACAATGTTGATTCTTCCAATCCAAGAACATGGTATAGCTCTCCATCTCTTTGTATCATCTTTAATTTCTTTCATCAGTGTCTTATAGTTTTCTGCATACAGGTCTTTTGTCTCCCTAGGTAGGTTTATTCCTAGGTATTTCATGCTTTTTGTTGCAATGGTAAATGGGAGTGTTTCCTTAATTTCTCTTTCATATTTTTCATTATTAGTGTATAGGAATGCAAGAGATTTCTGTGCATTAATTTCTATCCTGCTACTTTACCAAATTCATTGATTAGCTCTAGTAGTTTTCTGGTGGCATGTTTAGGATGCTCTATGTGTAGTATCATGTCGTCTGCAAACAGTGACAGTTTTACTTCTTCTTTTCCAATTTGTATTCCTTTTATTTCTTTTTCTTCTCTGATGGCAATGGCTAGGACTTCCAAAACAATGTTGCATAATAGTGGTGAAAGTGGACATCCTTGTCTTGTTCCTGATCTTAGAGGAAATAGTTTCAGTTTTATACCATTGAGAATGATGTTTGCTGTGGGTTTGTTGTATATGGCCTTATGTTGAGGTAGGTTCCCTCTATGCCCACTTTCTGGAGAGTTTTTATCATAAATCAGTGTTGAATTTTGTCAAAAGATTTTTCTGCATCTGTTGAGATGATCATATGGTTTTTATTCTTCAATTTGTTAATATGGTGTATCACAGTGATTGATTTGCGTATATTGAAGAATCCTTGCATCCCTGGAATAAATCCCACTTGATCATGGTGTATAATCTTTTTTTTTTTTTTTTTTTCTTTCGGTACGCGGGCCTCTCACTGTTGTGGCCTCTCCCGTTGCGCAGAGCACAGGCTCCGGATGCGCAGGCTCAGCGGCCGTGGCTCACAGGCCCAGCTGCTCCGCGGCATGTGGGATCTTCCCGGACTGGGGCACGAACCCGTGTCCCCTGCATCAGCAGGCGGACTCTCAACCACTGCGCCACCAGGGAAGCCCTGTATAATCTTTTTAATGTGTTGTTGGATTCTGTTCGCTAGTATTTTGTTGAGGATTTTTGCATCTATATTCCTCAGTGATATTGGTCTGTAATTTTCTTTTTTTGGTTTTGGTGTCTGGGTGATGGTGGCCTCATAGAATGAGTTTGGGAGTGTTCCTTCCTCTGTAATTTTTTGGAAGAGTTTGAAAAGGATGGTTGCAGCTCTTCTCTAAATGTTTGATAGAATTCACCTGTGAAGTCATCTGGTCCTGGACTTTTGTTTTTTGGGAGATTTTTAATCACAGTTTCAATTTCGTTACTTGTGATTGGTCGGTTCATATTTTCTATTTCTTCCTGGTTCAGTCTTGGAAGCTTATACCTTTCTAAGAATTTGTCCATTTCTTCCAGGTTGTCCATTTTATTGGCATAGCGTTGCTTGTGGTAGTCTCTTATGATGCTTTGTATTTCTGCCGCATCCATTGTAACTTGTCCTTTTTCATTTCTAATTTTATTGGTTTGAGTCCTCTCTCTCTTTTTGTTGATGAGTCTGGCTAAAGGTTTATCAATTTTGTTTATCTTCTCAAAGAACCAGCTTTTAGTTTTATTGATCTTTGCTGTTGTTTTCTTTGTTTCTATTTCATTTATTTCTGCTCTGATCTTGATGATTTCTTTCCTTCTACTAACTTTGGGTTTTGTTTGTTCTTCTTTCTTTCTTTCCTTTAGGTGTAAGTTTAGATTGTTTATTTGGGATTTTTCTTGCTTGTTGAGGAAAGATTGTATTGCTATAAACTTCCCTCTTAGAACTGCTTTTGCTGTGCCCCATAGGTTTTGGATCATCGTGTTTTCATTGTCATTTGTCTCTAGGTATTTTTTGATTTCCTCTTTGATTTCTTCAGTGATCTCTTGGTTATTTGGTAATGTACTGTTTAGTCTCCATGTGTGTGTGTTTTTTACATTTTTTCCCCTCTAATTTATTTCTAATCTCAGAGCATTGTGGTTGGAAAAGATGCTTGGTATGATTTCAATTTTCTTAAATTTACCGAGGCTTGATTTGTGACCCAAGATGTAATCTATCCTGGAGAATGTTCCGTGTGCACTTGAGAAGAAAGTATAATCTGCTGTTTTTGGGTGGAATGTCCTATAAATATCAATTAAATCTATGTGGTCTATTGTGTCATTTAAAGCTTGTGTTTCCTTAGTAATTTTCTGTGTGGATGACCTGTCTATTGGTGTAAGTGAGGTGTTAAATTCCCCCACTATTATTGTGTTTTACTGTCGCTTTCCTCTTTTATAGCTATTAGCATTTGCCTTATGTATTGAGGTGCTGTTATTTTGGGTGCATATATATTTATAATTGTTCTTTCTTCTTGGATTGATCCCTTGATCACTATCCTATCCTTCCTATAGTGTCCTTTCTTGTCTCTTGTGACATTCTTTATTTTAAAGTCTATTTTACCTGCTATTAGTATTGCTACTACAGCTTTCTTTTGATTTCCATTTGCATGGAATATCTTCTTCCATCCCCTCACCTTCAGTCTGCATGTGTCTCTAGGTCTGGAGTGGGTATCTTGTAGACAGCATATACATGGGTCTTGTTTTTGTATCCATTCACTGAGCCTGTGTCTTTTGGTTGGAGCATTTAATCCATTCACGATTAAGGTAATTATTGATATGTATGTTCCTATTACCATTTTCTTAATTGTTTTGGGTTTGTTTTTGTAGGTGCTTTTCTTCTCTTGTGTTTCCCACTTAGTGATGTTCCTTTAGCATTTGTTGTAGAGCTGGTTTGGTGGTGCTGAATTCTCTTAGCTTTTGCTTGTCTGTAAAGCTTTTGATTTCTCCATCGAATCTGAATGAAATCCTTGCCGGGTAGAGTAATCTTGGTTGTAGGTTCTTCCCTTTCATCACTTTAAATATGTCATGCCACTCCCTTCTGGCTTGTAGAGTTTCTGCTGAGAAATCAGCTGTTAACATTATGGGAGTTCCCTTATATGTTATTTGTCATTTTTACCTTGTTGTTTTTAATCATTTTTCTTTGTCTTTAATTTTTGTCAATTTGATTACTTTGTATCCTGGTGTGTTTCTCCTTGAGTTTATCCTGTATGGGACTCTGCACTTCCTGGCCTTGGGTGGCTATTTCCTTTCCCATGTTAGGGAAGTTTTCGACTATAATCTCTTCTATTATTTTCTCAGGTCCTTTCTCTCTCTCTTCTCCTTCTGGGACCCCTATAATGCAAATGTTGTTGTGTTTAATGTTGTCCCAGAAGTCTCTTGGGCTGTCTTCATTTCTTTTCATCCTTTTTTCTTTATTCTGTTCCGCAACAGTGAATTCCACCATTCTGTCTTCCAGGTCACTTATCCCTTCTTCTGCCTCAGTTATTCTGCTGTTGTTTCCTTCTAGTGTATTTTTCGTTTCAGTTAGTATGTTGTTCATCTCTGTTTGTTTCCTCTTTAATTCTTCTAGGTCTTTGTTAAACATTTCTTGCATCTTCTCAATCTTTGCCTCTATTGTTTTTCCAAGGTCCTGGATCATCTTCACTATCATTATTCTGAATTATTTTCCTGGAAGTTTGCCTATCTCCATTTTGTTTGGTTGTTTTTCTGGGGTTTTATTTTCTTCCTTCATCTGGTACATAGCCCTCTGCCTTTTCATCTTGTCTATCTTTCTGTGAATGTGGTTTTTGTTCCACAGGCTGCAGGATTGTAGTTCTTCTTGCTTCTGTTGTCTGCCCTCTGGTGGATTAGGCTATCTAAGAAGCTTGAGCAAGTTTCCTGATGGGAGGGACTGGTGGTGGGTAGAGTTGGCTGTTCCTCCAGTGGCCAGAGCTCAGTAAAATTTTAATCCACTCGTCTGCTGTTGGGTGGGGCTGGGTTGCCTCCCTGTTGGTTTTTTGGCCTGAGGCAACCCAACACTGGAGCTTACCAGGGCTCTTTGGTGGGGCTAATGGCACACTCTGGAGAAGGCTCATGCCAAGGTGTACTTCCCAGAATTTCTGCTGCCAGTGTCCTTGTCCTCACGGTGAGACACAGCCACCCCCCGCCTCTGTAGGAGACCCTCCAACAGTAGCAGGTAGGTCTGGTTCAGTCTCCTATGCGGTCACTGCTCCTTCCCATGGGTCCTGATGCACACACTACTTTGTGCCCTCCAAGAGTGGAGTCTCTGTTTCCCTCAGTCCTGTCGAAGTCCTGCAATCAAATCCCACTAGCCTTCATAATCTGATTCTCTTCCCATTGCTGGACCCCCAGGTTTGGAAGCCTGACGTGGGGCTCAGAATCTTCACTCCAGTGGGTGGACTTCTGTGGTATAAGTGTTCTCCAGTCTGTGAGTCACCCACTCAGCAGTTATGGGATTTGATTTTATTGTGACTGCACCCCTCCTACCATCTCATTGTGGCTTCTCCTTTGCCTTTGGATGTGGGGTATCTTTTTTGGTGTGTTCAGCGTCTTCCTGTCGATGATTGTTCAGCAGTTAGTTGTGATTCCGGTGCTCTTGCAAGAGGGAGTGAGAGCATGTCCTTCTACTCTGCCATCTTGGACCAATTAACTTAGAATTCTCTATCTTTAACTTTTGCCATTTTAATTATGGCATGTCTTGGTGTGTGTCTGTTTGGGTTCATCTTCTTTGGGACTCTGTGGTTCTTGTACCTGAATATCTGTTTGCTTCTTTAGGTTTAGGAAGTTTTCAGCCGTAATTTCATCAGATACATTTTTGACCCTTTGTCTCCCTCTTCTCCTTATGGGACCCCTACAGTGTGAATGTTCGTACTATTTAAAAAATTTTTTTGTATTGAAGTAGAGTTGAATTACAGTGATGTGTTAATTACTGCTGTACAGCAAAGTGAATCAGTTTTATTTATATATATATTATATATATATATATATATATATAATATATATATATATATATATATACACACACACACACACACACACACACACATACACATTCTTTTTCGTGTTGTTTTCCATTATGGTTTAATCACAGGATATTGAATATAGTTCCCAACAAGTAGGACCTTGTTGTTTATCCATTCTATATATACCGGTTTGCATGTGCTAAACCCAAACTCCCAATCCATTCCTCTCCTACCCCTCTCCCCCCTTGGCCACAATCAGTCTATTCTCTATGCGCCTGATTTGTTTCTGTTTCATAGATAGGTTCATTTGTGTCATATTTTACATTCCACATAAAGTGATAACATATGGTATTTATCTTTGTCTTCCTGACTTACTTCACTTAGTATGATAATCTCTGGTTGCATCCATGTTACTGCAAATGGCATTATTTTGTTCTTTTTTATGGCTGAGTAGTATTCCATCGTATGTATGTACCACATCTTCTTTATCTGTTCATGTGTAAATGGACATTTAGGTTGTTTCCATGTCTTGCCTATTGTGAATAGTGCTGCTATGAACATAGGGGTGCACATATCTTTTTGAATTATAGTTTTGTCTGGATATATGCCCAGGAGGGGTGTTGCTGGATCATATGGTAATTCTCTTTTTAGTTTTCTGATGAAACTCTACACTGTTTTCCACAGTGGCTGCACCAACTTCCATTCCCACCAACAGTGTAGGAAGGTTCCCTTTTCTCCACACCCTCTCTGACATTTGTTATTTGTAGACTTTTTAGTGGTGGCCATTCTGACTGGTGTGAGATGGTACCTCACTGTAGTTTTGATGTGCATTTCTCTAATAATTAGTGATGTTGAGCTTCTTTTCATGTGCCTATTGGCCACCTGTATTTCTTCTTTGTATAAATGGCTCTTTGGGTCTTCTGCCCATTTTTTGATTGGGTTCTGTTTCTTTTGTTTTTGTTTTTTAACATCTTTATTGGAGTGTGATTGCTTTACAATGGTGTGTTAGTTTCTGCTTTATAACAAAGTGAATCAGTTATACATATACTTATGTTCCCATATCTCTTTCCTCTTGCATCTCCCTCCCTCCCACCCTCCCTATCCCACCCCTCTAGGTGGTCACAAAGCACCGAGCTGATCTCCCTGTGCTATGCGGCTGCTTCCCACTAGCTATCTATTTTACATTTGGTAGTGTATATATGTCCATGCCACTCTCTCATTTTGTCACAGCTTGCCCTTTCCCATCCCCATATCCTCAAGTCCATTCTCTGGTAGGTCTGTGTCTTAATTCCCATCTTACCCCCAGGTTCTTCATGACTATTTTTTTTTCTTAAATTCCATATATATGTGTTAGCATACGGTATTTGTTTTTCTCTTTCTGACTTACTTCACTCTGTATGACAGACTCTAGGTCTATCCACCTCACTACAAATAACTCATTTCGTTTCTTTTTATGGCTGAGTAATATTCCATGCTATATATGTGCTACATCTTCTTTATCCATTCATCTGTTGATGGACACTTAGGTTGCTTCCATGTCCTGGCTATTGTAAATAGAGCTGCAATGAACATTTTGGTATATGACTATTTTTGAATTACAGTTTTCTCAGGGTACATGCCCAGTAGCGGGATTGCTGGGTCGTATGGTAATTCTATTTTTAGTTTTTTAAGGAACCTCCATACTTCTCCATAGTGGCTGTATCAATTTACATTCCCACCAACAGTGCAAGAGGGTTCCCTGTTCTCCACAGCCTCTCCAGCATTTATTGTTTCTAGATTTTTGGGTGATGGCCATTCTGACCAGTGTGAGATGATATCTCATGGTAGTTTTTTTTTGTGTGTGTGTGTGTGGTACGTGGGCCTCTCACTGTTGTGGCCTCTCCCGTTGCAGAGCACAGGCTCCAGACGCACAGGCTCAGCAGCCATGGCTCACGGGACCAGCCGCTCCGCAGCATGTGGGATCTTCCCGGACTGGGGCACGAACCCGTGTTCCCTGCATCAGCAGGCGGACTCTCAACCACTGCGCCACCAGGGAAGACCTCATTGTAGTTTTGATTTGCATTTCTTTAATGATTAATGATGTTGAGCATTCTTTCATGTGTTTGTTGGCAATCTGTATATCTTCTTTGGAGAAATGTCTATTTAGTTCTTCTGCCCGTTTTTGGATTGGATTGTTTGTTTTTTTGTTACTGAGCTGCATGGGCTGTTTGTAAATTTTGGAGATTAATCCTTTGTGAGTTGTTTCCTTTGCAAATATTTTCTCCCATTCTGAGGGCTGACTTTTGGTCTTGTTTATGGTTTCCTTTGCTGTGCAAAAGCTTTGAAGTTTCATTAGGTCCCATTTGTTTATTTTTGTTTTTATTTCCATTTCTCTAGGCGGTGGGTCAAAAAGGATCTTGCTGTGATTTATGTCATAGAGTGTCCTGCCTATGTTTTCCTCTAAGAGTTTGATAGTGTCTGGCCTTACATTTAGGTCTTTAATCCATTTTGAGTTTATTTCTGTGTATGGTGTTAGGGAGTGTTCTAATTTCATACTTTTACATGTACCTGTCCAGTTTTCCCAGCACCACTTATTGAAGAGGCTGTCTTTTCTCCACTGTATATTCTTGCCTCCTTTATCAAAGAAAAGGTAACCATATGTGCATGGGTTTCTCTCTGGGTTTTCTATCCTGTTCCATTGATCTATATTTCTGTTTTTGTGCCAGTACCATACTGTATTCATTACTGTAGCTTTGTAGTATAGTGTGAAGTCAGGGAGCCTCATTCCTCCAGCTCCATTTTTCGTTCTCAAGATTGCTTTGGCTATTCGGGGTCTTTTGTGTTTCCATACAAATTGTGAAATTTTTTGTTCTAGTTCTGTGAAAAATGCCAGTGGTAGTTTGATAGGGATTGCATTGAATCTGTAGATTGCTTTGGGTAGTAGAGTCATTTTCACAATATTGATTCTTCCAATCCAAGAACATGGTATACCTCTCCATCTATTTGTGTCATCTTTAATTTCTTTCATCAGTGTCATACTTTTCTGCATACAGGTCTTTTGTCTTTGTCTCCTAGGTAGGTTTATTCCTAGATATTTTATTCTTTTTGTTGCAATGGTAAATGGGAGTGTTTTCTTAATTTCACTTTCAGATTTTTCATAATTAGTGTATAGGATTGCCAGAGATTTCTGTGCATTAATTTTGTATCCTGCTACTTTACCAAATTCATTGATGAGCTCTAGTAGGTTTCTGGTAGCATCTTTAGGATTCTCTATGTATAGTATCATGTCATCTGCAAACAGTGACAGCTTTACTTCTTCTTTTCCGATTTGGATTCCTTTTATTTCTTTTTCTTCTCTGATTGCTGTGGCTAAAACTTCCAAAACTATGTTGAATAAGAGTGGTGAGAGTGGTCAACCTTGTCTTGTTCCTGATCTTAGTGGAAATGGTTTCAGTTTTTCACCATTGAGGATGATGTTGCTTGTGGGTTTGTCATATGTGGCCTTTTTTATGTTGAGGAAAGTTCCCTCTATGCCTACTTTCTTCAGGGTTTTTATCATAAATGGGTGTTGAATTTTGTCAAAAGCTTTCTCTGCATTTATTGAGATGATCATATGGTTTTTCTCCTTCAACTTGTTAATATGGTGTATCACGTTGATTGATTTGCGTATATTGAAGAATCCTTGCATTCCTGGAATAAACCCCACTTGATCATGGTGTATGATCCTTTTAATGTGCTGTTGGATTCTGTTTGCTATTATTTTGTTGAGGATTTTTGCATCTATGTTCATCAGTGATATTGGCCTGTAGTTTTCTTTCTTTGTGACATCTTTGTCTGGTTTTGGTATCTGGGTGATGGTGGCCTCATAGAATGTGTTTGGGGGTGTTCCTCCCTCTGCTATATTTTGGAAGAGTTTGAGAAGGATAGGTGTTAGCTCTTCTCTGAATGTTTGATAGAATTCACCCGTGAAGCCATCTGGTCCTGGGCTTTTGTTTGTTGGAATATTTTTAATCAGTTTCAATTTCAGTGCTTGTGATTGGTCGGTTCATATTTTGTATTTCTTCCTGGTTCAGTCTCAGCACGTTGTGCATTTCTAAGAATTTGCCCACTTCTTCCAGGTTGTCCATTTTATTAGCATAGAGTTGCTTTTAGTAATCTCTCATGATCCTTTGTATTTCTGCAGTGTCAGTTGTTACTTCTCCTTTTTCATTTCTAGTTCTGTTGATCTGAGTCTTCTCCCTTTTTTTCTTGATGAGTCTGGCTAATGGTTTTTCAATTTTGTTTATCTTCTCAAAGAACCAGGTTTTAGTTTTATTGATCTTTGCTATCATTTCCATCATTTCTTTTTCATTTATTTCTGATCTGATCTTTATGATTTCTTTCCTTCTGCTAACTTTGGGGTTTTTTTGTTCTTTCTCTAATTGCTTTAGGTGCAAGGTTAGGTTGTTTATTGGAGATGTTTCCTATTTCTTAAGATAGGATTTTATTGCTATAAACTTCCCTCTTAGAACTGCTTTTGCTGGATCCCATAGGTTTTGTGTCGTCGTGGTGTTTTTTTTGTTGTTGTTGTTGTTTTTTGCGGTAAGCGGGCCTTTCACTCTTTTGGCCTCTCCCGTTGCAGAGCACAGGCTCCGCACGCACAGTCTCAGTGGCCATGGCTCATGGGCCTAGCTGCTCCGTGGCATGCGGGGTCTTCCCGGACTGGGGCATGAACCCATGTCCCCTGCATCAGCAGGCAGACTCTCAACCACTGAGCCACCAGCGAAGCCCTGGATCGTCGTGTTTTCATTATCATTTGTTTCTAGGTATTTTTTGTTTTCCTCTTTGATTTCTTCAGTGATCTCTTGGTTATTAAGTAGTGTGTTGTTTAGCCTCCATGTGTTTGTATTTTTTACAGATCTTTTCCTGTAATTGATATCTAGTCTCATATCGTTGTGGTCGGAAAAGATACTTGATACAATTTCAGTTTTCTTAAATTTACCGAGGCTTGATTTGTGACCCAAGATATGATCTATCCTGGAGAATGTTCCATGAGCACTTGAGAAGAATGTGTATTCTGTTGTTTTTGGATGGAATGTCCTATAAATATCAATTAAGTCCATCTTGTTTAATGTATCATTTAAAGCTTGTGTTTCCTTATTTATTTTCATTCTGGATGATCTGTCCATTGGTGAAAGTGGGG
>RJWK010062058.1:0-12911 GCA_004363435.1 Platanista minor
GGGAAGGGTAAGCTGTGACAAAGTGAGAGAGTGGCATGGACATATATACACTACCAAACGTAAAATAGCTAGTGGGAAGCAGCTGCATAGTACAGGGAGATCAGCTAGGTGCTTTGTGACCACCTAAAGGGGTGGGATAGGGAGGGTGGGAGGGAGGGAGATGCAAGAGGGAAGAGATATGAGAACATGTGTATATGTATAACTGATTCACTTTGCTATAAAGCAGAAACTAACACACCATTGTATAGCAATTATACTGCAATAAGGATGTTAAAAAAAAAGTATAATCTAGAAAAGTGAGACAAGTTACAAATAAATATTAGAAATAAAAAGGAACAAATCCTGGGAAATTATATCAAAGTTATATGACAATATTATAAACTTGTCAATAACTTGAAATCAAATTAAAATGACAAGTTTTCTGAGGAAAAATTACCCAAATTTTCTCATGAAGGAATTAAAAATCTGAATCGATCAATAAATACAGACGAAATTGAAACAGTAATCAATATGATCTAACTCCTATCTCTATAACACCCAATTCCTTTGGAAAGAAGAGTTACTGTAACAAGTCTGTGACTGCAATCCTTAGAAAGGTCAGTTTGCAAGGTTGGCCCTTGGCTGCCATCTGGGAACTTGATTGGTAAACAGTTCCCTACACTGACATAAAACTTTATATGAGTGGTTCACTGTGCCTACACTGTTTGCGTAAATAATATGGTTTATGCTAAACACCTGCTTTCTTTCTGGCTGTCTGGAATTTGGATTTATGCTATACACAGGGGCTTGTGTAACCAGCCACCAAGAAAATCCCTGGGCACTGAGTCTCTAATGAGCTTCCCTGTAGATCACACTTCACAGATATTCATTTGTTGCTGGTGGAATAAATGTAGCCTGTGTGACTCCACTGAGAGAGGACTCTTGGAGGCTTGTACCTGGGTTCCTCCAAACTGCCCCATGCCCTGTGCCTTTGTTCCTTTTTTATTTTTAATTTTTATTGGAGTACAGTTGATTTACATTGTCGCATTAGTTTCTGCTATATAGCGTAGTGAATCTGTTATACATATATATATATATACCCCCTCTTTTTTTAGATTCTTTTCCTATATAGGCCATTGTAGAGTACCATGTGCTATACAGTAGGTCCTTATTATCATGATGAGTGAAGTAAGTCAGACAAAGACAAATATCATATGATATCACTTATATGTGGAATCTTAAAAAAGGGTACAAATGAACTTATCTACAAAACAGAAATAGAGTCACAGATGTAGAAAACAAACTTATGGTTACCAGCAGGGAGGGGAGGATGGGTAAACCGGAAGATTGGGATTGACATATACACACTACTATATGCCTTTGCTCTTTGTTGACTGTGCTTTGCACCCTTTTGCTGGAATAAATCTTAGCCCCGAGTACAACTAAATACTGAATCCTGTGAGTCTTCCTAGCAAATCACCAAACTTGGGGTTGGTCTCAGAGACCCCTGACACATCCCTCCACTACCCAAAAAAAGGCAAAGGTCTAAATGAGTTTCTGAGCATGCTTCAGCAAAATTTTAGGTAAAAGAAAACTCAATTCATACAAACCTCTCCTAAACATGCAGAAAGCTGACCTATGTATTTTAAAAGGCTAATATAACCAGGCAAAGCTCTTGGAAGAACAGACAATCCCAACATAATTTTAATTTGATTATCATGAAAGTCCTAAATAAATTATTAGCAAACCAAATCTAGCCATTTACTAAAAGAAAGGTTGTGATCAGGTTACTCAGGCCAAAAACCTTAACTTCTCTCTTCTTCTCATACCCCATATACAACTGACAATCCAGAAAGCCCAGTTAGCTCTACTTCAAAATAGAAGTAGGTCTTCATCACTTCCACTGTTATTTACCAGATCTGCCTCTACCATCTCTCTTTTATCAATATAATGAGCTCTTAACATGTCTCCTTCTTCTTGCCCTGCTCATGTTTTCCCTACAGTCTAATAGTCCAGAGTAACCCTGCAGAGCCACAAGGCAGGTCATGCCACTTTGCTCAGAACCCGTGATGTCAGCCCATTTAAATCAGAGTACAAACCCTCACCCCACATCTGATTCCCCTTGTCTGCTCTGCTCTCTCTGTTTTACATTGCACTTATCTCTTCCTACTAAAAATATAATTTTCACATTTATTATATTTATCGTTTATATTTGCTACCTTCCATCATTAGAATTTAAGCTCCATAAAGTCAGGAATTTGGGGGTGTTTTGTTCAATCATGCAACTCAAGTGCCTAGAACATTGTCTGCATCTGTAGACACAATATTTTTTAATCAATGTATGTCTGAAAATTGAAAAATAGTTCTCTATAAAGGTGCAATTTACAACATTAACATGTTACAGACAGACAGACACACACACACACACACACACACACACCACACTCACACACTCATACAAGCTTTGTAAGAGATGTTGAAAAGTTTTTACTTTAAAAAAATTGGCTTACCAAATTATAAATATGGGGAAAATTCCCCTGCTTCATTAAAGAAAGACATAGTAAACATCATGTTTTATTGAGAAATTGGAAGCATTTCATTAAAATTAGAGAAAGGAAAAAAGATGCTCACTTTCATAGCTACTGCTATGTATTTTACTGAGCATCATAGAAATGTACTGAGACAAGGAAAAAATAAATAAAACATATAGTTAGGAGGGAAGAGATAGTCATTAGGCAGGATTGTCACTTAACAGAAAATCAAATGAAATCAACTGTTAAAATACTAACTTCAGTAATACGACAGGATATAAAATCAATACACAAGAATCAGAAATACTCTGATACACCTGCAATAACCAGTTAGAAAGGTAATTTTAGAAAGAAAGTAAAAAAGATATTCAGAGCAAGACTGAAAAATATTCAAGATCTTTATGGTGACAACTACAAAATGTTTCTCCCTCTCTCTCTAGTCTAACCATGCTGGGCTCTGTACTGTGTTTTCAAAATATCAGGCCTCTTACCTCACAGATTTGCATCTTTTGTTCCCTCTAGAAAACAGCTCTCTCTCAAGATATATACATGCTCACTTACACTCCTGATTCAACTCTGTTGTTTTATCAGTGAAAATTTCCCTAACCAAAAAGGGTGCATGCATGTACACACACACACACACTTTTATTGTTCTCTTTCCTTACACCCTACTTTATTTTTCTTCTTACACCCTTCTCTATTTTTCTTCCATATATTTGAATCTTATTTATCTTCTCTCTTCTTCCATTAGAATATAAGCTACTTAAGAGTGGTGGCATTTTAATCAATGTTATATCCCTGACACCTATAACAGTGCCCTAAAAATACTATGTGCTCAAAAAATATTAAGCAAAGGACATATAACAATACTTGAATAAATTGAGATGTACCATGTGCACGGAAGGACAGTGTTGATGCTATAAATATATTAATGATCCCAATTTAACCCATAAATTTAATATAATATTGAGTCCAATAGAATGTATTTATGTAACTTGACAAGATAATTCTGAAATTCGTATAGAAGAGTTAATGCTTAGGAACAGCCAAACCTTGGAATTGTACCGTACTAGTTATCAGAATATATTACAAAGATATATAAATAAATAAAACATGACATTGGTTCAGAAATTGACATCTTGATCAATAAAATAGAAGAAAGATAAGTGGGTTCAGTGTGAAAATTTTGTGTGTGTGAAAAATCAGCATTTCTGGTTAGTGGATAAAGGCTTTTAGCTACTGTTTAAAAATAAAGGCTTTTAGCTACTGTTTAAAAATTCAAGAAATATAAAGTGCTTTACATACTCCACTGTTTATTGCACAATATATACATGTTACACTTAATCACATTGTACACCTTAAACTTGCCCAATATTATATGTAAACTATACCTCAATGAAGATAATGAGAAAAATATACTGAAAAAAATATATATATATGACTAAAGATTATTTATACCTAAGCCTGCCTACCTTTAGTGTT
Source organism: Platanista minor (assembly GCA_004363435.1). NCBI lineage: Eukaryota > Metazoa > Chordata > Mammalia > Artiodactyla > Platanistidae > Platanista > Platanista minor. The sequence goes on from RJWK010062058.1 coordinate 3,993, forward strand.
GTGAGAATTAAATGAAATGCTACACGTAAAAGAACAATAGAATGTATTGAAATGCCCCTAACATAATAAACACTGTAAATTAAGTACTAATAATTATTTTACAATTTTATAATAATAAATTGAAAACTGAGTGACGGCAACAATAAAATCTTATTCTTTTTTTCTCATTCTCCTCAGGATTTTTTTGGTTTTTTTGTTTCTTTGCTTTCTGTGATTTAACATCTTTATTGGAGTATAACTGCTTTACAATGTTATGTTACTTTCTGATGTATAAAAAAGTGAATCAGCTATACATATACATATATCCCCATATCTCCTTTCTCTTATGTCTCCCTCCCAGGCTCCCTTTCCTACCCCTCTAGGTGTTCACAAAGCACCAACCTGATCTCCCTGAGCTATGCACCTGCTTCCCACTAGCTATCTGTTTTACATTTGGTAGTGTATATATGTCCATGACACTCTCTCACTTCGTCGCACCTTACCCTTTCCCCTCCCCGTGTCCTCAAGTCCATTCTCTACTTCTGCATCTTTATTCCTGTCCTGTCCCTAGGTTCTTCAGAAACTTTTCTTTCTCTTTTTTAGATTCCATATATATCTGTTAGCATACAGTATTTGTTTTTCTCTTTCTGACTTACTTCACTCTGTATGACAGACTCTAGGTCCATCCACCTCACTACAAATAACTCAATTTTGTTTCTTTTTATGGCTGAGTAATATTCCATTGTATATATACGCCACATCTTCTTTATCCATTCATCTGTTGATGGACAATTAGGCTGCTTCCATGTCCTGGTTATTGTAAATAGAGCTGCAATGAACATTGTGGTACATGACTCTTTTTGAAATATGGTTTTCTCACAGTATATGCCCAGTAGTGGGATTGCTGGGTCATATGGTAGTTCTAGTTGTAGTTTTTTAAGGAACCTCCATACTGTTCTCCATAATGGCTGTATCACTTTATATTCCCACTAACAGAGCAAGAGGGTTCCCTTTACTCCACACCCTCTCCAGCATTTATTGTTTGTAGATACTTTGATGATGGCCATTCTGACTGGTGTGAGGTAATACCTCATTGCAATTTTGATTTGAATTTCTCTAATGATTAGCTATGTTGAGCATCCTTTCATGTGTTTGTTGGCAATCTGTATCTCTTCTTTGGAGAAATGTCTCTTCAGTAGTCTGACCATTTTTGGATTGGGTTTTTTGTTTTTCTGATATTGAGCTGCATGAGCTGCTTGTAAATTTTGGAGATTAATCCTTTGTCAGTTGCTTCATTTGGAAATATTTTCTCCCATTCTGAGGGTTGTCTTTTCATCTTGTTTATGGTTTCCTTTGCTGTGCAAAAGCTTTGAAGTTTCATTAGGTCCCATTTGTTTCTTTTTGCTTTTATTTCCATTTCTCTAGGAGGTGGGTCAAAAAGGATTTTGCTGTGATTTATGTCATAGAGTGTTCTGCCTGTTTTCCTCTAAGAGTTTGATAGTTTCTAGTCTTACATTTATGTCTCTAATCCATTTTGAGTTGACTTTTGTGTACGGTGTTAGGAAGTGTTCTAATTTCATTCTTTTGCTTATAGCTCTCCAGTTTTCCCAGCACCACTTATGAAGAGGTCCATGGGTTTATCTCTGAAATTTCTATCCTGTTTCATTGATCTATATTTCTGGTTTTGTGCTGGTACCATACTATCTTGATTACTGTAGCTTTGTAGTATAGTCTGAAGTCTGGGAGCCTGGTTCCCCCAACTCCTTTTCTCTTTCTCAAGACTGCTTTGGCTATTAGGGATCTTTTGTGTTTCCATACAAATTGTGAAAATTTTTGTTCTAGTTCTGTGAAAAATGCCAGTGGTAGTTTGATAGGGATTGCACTGAATCTGCAGATTGCTTTGCATAGTATAGTCATTTTCACAATGTTGATTCTTCCAATCCAAGAACATGGTATATCTCTCCATCTATTTGTATCATCCTTAATTTCTTTCATCAGTGTCTTATAGTTTGCTGCATATAGGTCTTTCATCTCCTTAGGTAGGTTTATTCCTAGATATTTTATTCTTTTTGTTGCAATGGTAAATGGGAGTGTTTCCTTAATTTCTCTTTCAGATTTGTTATCACTAGTATATAGGAATGTAAGAGATTTCTGTGCAGTAATTTTGTATCCTGCTACTTTACCAAATTCATTGAGTAGCTCTAGTAGTTTTCTGGTAGCATCTTTAGGATTCTCTATGTATAGTATCATGTCATCTGCAAACAGTGACAGCTTTACTTCTTCTTTTCTGATTTGGATTCCGTTTATTTCTTTTTCTTCTCTGATGCTGTGGCTAAAACTTCTAAAACTATGCTGAATGACAGTGGTGAGAGTGGGTAACCTCGTCTTGTTCCTGATCTTACAGGAAATGGTTTCAGTTTTTCACCATTGAGAATGATGTTGGCTGTGGGTTTGTCAGATATGGCCTTTATTATGTTGAGGTAAGTTCCCTCTATGCCTACTTTCTGGAGTGTTTTTATCATAAATCCCTGTTGAATATTGTCAAAAGCTTTTTCTGCATCTAGTGAGACGATTATATGGTTTTTCTCATTCAATTTAATAATATGGTGTATAACATTGATTGATTTCCATATATTGAAGAAGCCTTGCATTCCTGGGATAAACCCCACTTGATCATGGTGTATGATCCTTTTAATGTGTTGTTGGGTTCTGTTTGCTAGGAATTTGTTGAGGATTTTTGCATCTATGTTCATCAGTGATACTGGCCTGTAGTTTTCTTTTTTTGTGACATCTTTGTCAGGTTTTGGTATCAGGGTGATGGTGGCCTTGTAGAATGAGTTTGGGAGTGTTCCTCCCTCTGCTATATTTTGCAAGAGTTTGAGAAGGATACGTGTTAGCTCTTCTCTAAATGTTTGATAAAATTCGCCTGTGAAGCCATCTGTCCTGGGCTTTTGTTTGTTGGAAGATTTTTAATCACAGTCTCAATTTCAGTGCTTGTGATTGGTCTGTTTATATTTTCTATTTCTTCCTGGTCCAGTCTCGGAAGGTTGTGCTTTTCTAAGAATTTGTCCATTCCTTCCAGGTTGTCCATTTTACTGGCATATAGTTGCTTGTATAATCTCTCATGATCCTTTGTATTTCTGCAGTGTTAGTTGATACTTCTCCTTTTTCATTCCTAATTCTGTTGATTTGAGTCTTCTCCCTTTTCTTCTTGATGAGTCTGGCTAATGGTTTATCAATTTTGTTTATCTTCTCAAAGAACCAGCTTTAAGTTTTATTGATCTTTGCTCTTGTTTCTTTCATTTCTTTTTAATTCATATCTGATTGATCTTTATGATTTGTTTCCTTCTGTTAATTTGGGGGTTTTATTGTTATTCTTTCTCTAATTGCTTTAGATGTAAGGTTAGGTTGTTTATTTCAGATGTTTCTTGTTTCTTGAGGTAGGATTGTATTGCTATAAAGTTCCCTCTTAGAACTGCTTTTGCTGCATCCCATAGGTTTTGGTCATCATGTTTTCACTGTCATTTGTTTCTAGGTATTTTTTGATTTCCTCTTTGATTTCTTCAGTGATCTCTTGGTTATTTAGTAGTGTATTGTTTAACCTCCATGTGTTTGTATTTTATACAGATTGTTTTCCTGTAATTGATATCTAGTCTCATAGCATTGTGGTTGGAAAATATACTTGATATGGTTTCAGTTTTCTTAAATTTACCAAGGCTTGATTTGTGACCCAAGATGTGATCTATCCTGGAGAATGTTTCATGAACACTTGAGAAGAAAGTGTATTCTGTTGCTTTTGGATGGAATGTCCTATAAATATCAATTAAGTCCATCTTGTTTAATGTATCATTTAAAGCTTGTGTTTCCTTATTTATTTTCATTTTGGATGATCTGTCCATTGATGAAAGTGGGGTATTAAAGTTCCCTACTATGATTGTGTTACTGTCTAATTCCCCTTTTATGGCTGTTACTATTTGTCTTATGTATGGAGGTGCTCCTATGTTGGGTGCAAAAATATTTACAATTGTTATATCTTCTTCTTGTATCAATCCCATGTCCTTCTTTGTCTCTTGTAATAGTCTTTATTTTAAAGTCTATTTTGTCTGATATAAGAATTTCTACTCCAGGTTTCTTTTGATTTCCATTTGCATGGAATATCTTTTTCCATCCCCTCACTTTCACTCTGTATGTGTCCCTAGGTCTGAAGTGGGTCTCTTGTAGACAGTATATATATGGGTCTTGTTTTTGTATCCATTCAGCCAGTTTTTGTCTTCTGGTCGGAGCATTTAATCCATTTATATTTAAGGTAGTTATCAATATGTATGCTCCTATTTCCATTTTCTTAATTGTTTTGGGTTTGTTTTTGTAGGTCTTTTCCTTCTCTTGTGTTTCCTGCCTAGAGAAGTTCCTTTAGCATTTGTTGTAAAGCTGGTTTGGTGGTGTTGAATTCTCTTAGCTTTTGCTTGTCTGTAAAGGTTTTAGTTTCTCCATAGAAGCTGAATGAGATCCTTGATAGGTAAACTTGGATGTAGGTTTTTCCCTTTCATCACTTTAAATATGTCCTGCAACTCCCTTCTGGCTTGCAGACTTTCTGCTGAAAGATCAGCTGTTAACCTTATGGGGATTCCCTTCTATGTTGCTTTTTTTCCCTTACTGCTTTTAATATTTTCTCTTTGTATTATTTTTTGATAGCTTGATTAATATGTTTCTTGGCATGTTTCTCCTTGGATTTATCCTGTATGGGACTCCCTGCTATTCCTGAACTTATTTCCTTTCCCATATTAGGGAAGTTTTCAACTATAATCTCTTCAAATATTTTCTCAGTCCCTTCCTTTTCACTTCTTCTGGGACCCCTATAATTCGAATGTTGGTGTGTTTAATGTTGTCCCAGAGGTCTCTGAGACTGTCCTCAATTCTCTTCATTCTTCTTCTTTATTCTTCTCTGTGGTAGTTATTTCCACTATTTTATATCCCAGGTCACTTATCCATTCTTCTGTCTCAGTTATTCTGCTATTGATTCCTTCTAGAGAATTTTTAATTCCATTTTTTTTGTTGTTCATCATTGTTTGTTTGCTCTTTAGTTCTTCTAGGTCCTTGTTAAATGTTTCTTGTATTTTCTCCATTCTGTTTCCAAGATTTTGGATCAACTTGACTATCATTACTCTGAATTCTTTTTCAGGTAGACTGCCTAATTCCTCTTCATTTGTTCGGTCTGGTGGGTGTCTACCTTGCTCCTTCATCTGCTGTGTGTCTCTCTGTCTTCTCAATTTGCTAAACTTACTGTGTTTCGGGTCTCCTGTTCACAGGCTGCAGGTTTGTAGTTCCCATTGTTTATGGTGTTTGCCTCCAGTGGGTAAGATTGGTTGTGTAGGCTTCCTGGTGGAGGGGACTGCTACTGTGTTCTGGTGGATGAGGCTGGATTTTGTCTTTCTGGTGGGCAGCACCGCATCCAGTGGTGTGTTTTGGGGTGTCTGTGACCTTATTATGATTTTATGCAGCCTGTCTGCTAATGTGTGGGGTTGTGTTCCTGTCTTGCTAGTTGTTTGGCATAGGGTGTTCAGCACTGTAGCTTGCTGGTTGTTGAGTGGAGCTGGGTCTTGGTGTTGAGATGGAGATCTCTGAGAAAGCTTTAGCCACTTGATATTAAGTGGAGCCAGGATGTCTCTGGTGGACCAGTGTCTTGAACTCAGCTCTCCCACCTCAGAGGCACAGGCCTGACACCTGGCTGGAGCTCCACGACCCTGTCAGCCACACAGCTCTCTCCAGTGAGATGTGTTTCAAGGGCATCAGGGGGGACTTTGAGTAACCAGTTGTTTTCACTGAGCTGAGGGAAACATCAAGGTGGTCTTAATAAATGATTAGCTGTGTTTCTGCAGTTTTGCACCAACAAACTCAAATTATGAGCTTCCAATCTCTCACTGCTTCTTCATGCAAAGAGCTGCTGAACACTTTACACAACTATTTTTTTGTTTTCTTTCTTACTTGTGAGCCAGACACAGAGCTCTTTCCCTTTCCTTCTGGCAGAGTGAGTGCTCACATCTTATTCTTGTCTTTTAGTCCTGAGAATGTTTGCTGCATTACATTAGAATCAGTCTTCCATTCTCTTACCTTGCTCTATTATCTTTTAATTTCTCTTGTCTCGATTTATTTTAATAATTAGCTAAAAAAAGCAATCTTCCATGCACAAATTCAACACAGTTAAATATAAGATTAACCACTCTTATAAGCCATTTTGAGTGTGAAAATAAGAGGAAATGGAGTGCTTCAACATTTTTTTTTTAAAAAAAAAACACTGAATTAATTTACACATAGCAAGATATGTTTCCTTTCAAGTTTCAGGGATTGGTACATCTATCTACTAAATCTAAACCCCTACTGGGATTATTAATCACTACAGAGAGCAAAAAGTGGTAAATTTTTCTTCCCTTAAACTGTATAGATTTACCTAACAAATATATTTATATTTTCTAATAACATCTATTTGAAAATGACTTCTAAATCAGTACTTAGTTAAAAATTTCTTCCCAAGGAGTAAAAATGTAAGTGGGGAGGGATTAGGGCAGTGATTTGTCAAGACAAATGAAGCCACAGGATAAATCGAATGCATCTTCATGGCCTAGGATATAAAATAAGCCATGAAAAATCAATAGTGACATAAATCAAGAATAGACCGCATGTTAAAATAAATTTGAAACTTCTGTATTTGGCAAGTAGTGGAGGGCAACTGACTCAGAATTGTAGGCAATATAGCAATGGTTTGTCTAATTTATAGAGACTCTCTAAATTCAATTTATATAATCCCCTAGAAAATTACAGTACTCTGGAGAAGTTAAAGAGCATGAACACTACAAAATCCAAGCCAAAATGGTTTTTAATGCATACTGGAAAAAGCTTTGGTTTCTTAATGATTCATAACTATCACCTAAAATAACACAGTTTGTCACAGAATTTTATTCATCTTTCAAGTAACTGTAGGGCAGTAATACATCCCTGAGGTTTAAAAAAAAAAAAAAAATTGCTCTTGGTTTTCTTCCTATAATAGGTTCATGGAGTCTTGGAGAGAGAAGCAACAATTTTAGCCTCAAACCTCCCCAGCTAAAATCCCTCACCCTGTGTATAAAAATCAACAATTAATGCTCACTTCATCCTCAAGTCTGAGAGAGTATCAACAAAAAAACACAGTCACAGAAATTCTGGTAATGGATATACACAGAGTGAAAATGGATGAATTTTTTTGAGTAGATGAACACTAATTTGTTTTCTTAAAATAGGAAAATATATCTGGAGTTATTATAAAAAATTTAATTTGCTAATGATGTATAAAGAGCTCTTAGATGTGAACCATATTCCTTCTACAAAAATAGAAATCATTAATCACCATCTCAATTGAGTTACTCATGGTGAGTCATCATTTATGTTGGCCTAATGTAGTCTGGGATAGTCTCACTCATGATTATATTTTCTAGAGGCCCCCAAACCACCCTTTTAAATTAGAAGAGATACAATGAGGGGACAGAGGTAAAGAATGTGATAGGGATCTGTACCACCATAGAACTCCAGTCTATGAGTTATCTAGGACTTACTTAATAAATTAAGTAAAACTGGCCTCTAACAGAGAAACAGCTGAAAACAGCTCATTAAAATCATGATTTTATATAAAACTTCATTTAAAAAGTATGGTTACAATGCGGCTTTATAATATAAGTGACCAGAACTGTTCTTTTCCTGGGAATTTTCTATTGCAAGAAAAGGAAACCATCTCATTTCCCTCTTCTCACATTTACATGTACTCTACATGTACATAAAACATGTTACATGTACATTTACACTTATTACATGTACATGTTTCTTTGAAGATACGTAAGGAACATGCAGAATATCAGTGGGAAAGAATTCTTACAGTACCCAACCTTTGGCAATGAAAACCAAAGAGTTGGTTAGATCATGTTGCTAGGACGACAAAACAGTTTGGGGTCAAGTCCTAGCCCCTTTTTGGTGTAAGGACTAAATAACAAAATTCAGGCTAATTTGCACGCATTGTCTATGTCCTATCCATGCCTTAAGTTACATCTGAAACACCACTGATTCCACAAAAACAGTTGGATGCCTACCTCAGACCATTTGGCCTCCTGCTGTAGTAATATAACTGAATAGTACCTATTACTTGTCAAATACCATGTGGGGCACATTACATGTGTGTAGTTTCCCTTCATCCCCCTTACAATGCTGTAGTCACATTGGCTTGCTCCTCATTATTCACCAGATATTAACATGGCAGCCACAATCCCACCAAAGCTCTTTCCATCAGCTGTTGCTTCTGTTTGTAAGGTGCTTTCACAAGATATGCACAGGGTAACACTCACCACCTTCAAGTCTTTCTTCGAACATCACCTTCTCAGTGAACATACCTGACTCCATTCCTGCCCCCAACCCTCCCGAACACCCAGGTCCTGCTCTACTTATCCTTTTTCTATCTGCTAATTGTTATCTGCTAATATACTATCAATTCCCTTATTTACTATGTCTATTATTTATCACCTGTCTCCCACCTCTAGAATGTAGGCTCCATGAGAGTAGGAATCTTTGCTTAGCTCACTCTTGTATTCCAAGAGCCCACAACAGTATCTGACACATAGTAGGTGTGCAATACATATTTGGTGAGTGAACTAATTAACATATATCTTTGACCCTCACAACGACCCATAAGATAGGTGTTACCTTTCATTAAAGATAAGAAACAGGGGAGAGAGACAAGATGGCGGAAGAGTAAGACGCGGAGATTACCTTCCTCCCCACAGATACACCAGAAATATATCTACACGTGGAACAACTCCTGCAGAAAACCCACTGAACGCTGGCAGAAGACCTCAGACCTCCCTAAAGGCAAGAAACTCCACACTTACCTGGGTAGGGCAAACAAAAAAAACCCTAAAAACAGAG
>RJWK010062059.1:0-12910 GCA_004363435.1 Platanista minor
AAAAAAAAAAAAAAAAAAAAAAAAAAAGCAGCTACATCTATCTAGGTCTACTCTTTATTCCTAGAGCATTTCTGTCATTTTATAGCTGTTCCACCTCTTCGGAGACTTCTCCTTTATCTAACTCTTTCTCTTGATCCAATGTCTTTATCCTAGACCAAGGCCAACGTTGGCATTTTCAAACTCTTTTTTCCAAAGAACCTTTACCCCAAAGAAATCCCATTCCAGTATGTAAGACAGACGGAAGGCAGCCCGCCTGATTAGAGCCGAGTGGGGCCTGGGGTCCCACCAACCTTTTTAAAGAACTGCTGCCTTAAGAAGTTACTGAGGAACCTAATGGAAAGAGACAAGATTGATACTGGCAGTATTCAGGACCTGTTAAACTGGCCAGTTTTGACTGGATACCCACCACATGGTCAAGCACTGGTAGGTAACAGACGAATAAGCCAACCTGGAATGCCAGAATAATTTTCCCCTGTCCACCTTCTGAATCTGACTAGAGAAAATGGCCAGAGATAGGAATAAGAACAGACACAGATGGGAGCAGGAACAGTACAAAGGGGGAGGAATGGGGAGGGAATTAGAGGCAAACTTTACACAGCATTTGGGCTTTTCATAGAAATTGTACATCCACTGATTAACTATTATATCACCTTGTATTTACTCAGAGCTGTTTGACTGAATCTCACAGCACCGTTATATTGTAGGAAGGGCAGATAAAAAACCAAGCTTTACAGCTACGGAACAGGTGGCCTCAGGTCATCTTACCCAAAGTCATAGAGCAAATTAGGGGTGGAGCCAGGTCTAGCACCCAGACCTCAGGACTCTTTGCAAAGTGCTCATCCCAACACACACAGGGCTCCATAGGAAGCAGTCAGAGCCTGTATGTGTCTATCCATAGCTACTCTGCCTGCTAAAAGCTAACACAGTTTAAAAAAAAACAGGACTTTTCCTCACTACATCTCCTTGATCATAGTTATTCCTCCCCAATCACCTTCCAACATCCTTACCAAGGAACCATTATCTGAGCCCAGCTGCGCTCACTTCTTCAGCCCAGCCCTCCTTAGAATCACAACAGAGAATGAAAAAGAAAAAGTCCTGGTTGCCAGAAGATGGTTCAATTCAGTTGCAGTGATAAAAAAAAAAAAAAAAAAAAAAAATCCCAGAATCGGCTACATCCTCAACTCTTCTTCCGTTCAAAATCCAGTCCTTGTTGTAATGACATCTAATCAAGCAGTGGAATCAGCTGAAATGAGGGCTTCCGTAAAAATCACTGCTCGTTTGGTACTCAGTTAAGTCTCTTAAATGCCAACCTGGTAGGAATTAAAAGTTTTTCCTTCTTCATTACAAGTCTCAAAACTACTGAGTGCTCTCAACTTCTAGCTGAACGCAGATACTCATATATTCCAGAGGATATAAATGTTCTTCTTCTATCTGCTGGGTTTGAACAATTGTGAGTTACTTGAAGAAGTGTCCACACCAAAGATGCCCAGGTTAACACTAAAATATTCCGTTCCTTATACAGATATTTATAAACCTTTGGAAGTCTTTGGAGATGTAGATACCTTGACCAGGATTTTTGTCAACCCAGGACTGTAAGACCACTAGCCCTACAATTTGGCTGTGTAACCACTAGTTGGTGATCGTGTGCCACAACCCAGCACCAGCAGTGCTGGGATCAGGCGACTTTCCCCAGGTTTTCTCTATCAAAAAAGCAACCTCAGAAACAAAGCCCCCACTTAATCCCCCGCCACATTTTAAGTGCTGCTTTTAGCAAAGCATTTCAACCACCACCTCTGGATTAGGTCCCTCATAAAATGTTGAACTCTGCACCAAATCTTAACCTGGCATTCAAGGCCCTCCAAGGTGGCAACAACTCCACAACCCATACTCACCCCCTCCACTGTCCTACACGATCCTCGTATTGAATCCTTGTTTCCTGCACATTCACAGGGACGCAAAAATAGTCACAACATTTCCTGCTCCTATACATTTGCTCTTGCTCTTCTGGTATGTTCAGAAATCCCCCAATGGCACCCACTCTTTCAGGCACCTCTAAAATACTCAGAAATCTCTGCTCAGACCAAACTCTTCCAAATGGGTTTAGAAGCCCAGAGTTCTGTTAGTATTTATCAATATATTAAGTGTTGTTCCCTGTAGAAAATCTGTAAACTAGCAAGAAGAATTTTAACCAGTCACCCCCAACTTCAACACTCTGAGTTTGCCACTTGATTTCATTAGGGCATTAGGGTGTATTATATATGCATCTTGATCTTTTAGGATAAATGTGTGTTAATAAGAGCTGGATCACATAACCTGCTTTATCCACTTAGCTGTATTTCTTGAACATCTTTCCCGTTATTAAATAACTCATATGAGGCATTTTATGATTCCCCCCAGGAGTCAACACAGTGTGGTGAAAAATACACTGGGCTTGAAACCAAAACCAAGTTTCACTCCTGGTTCTGGCCTGGACTCGCTCTGTTTGGGCAACTTATTTAACCTCTCTGAGCCTCATTCTACAAAACAGTGTAACGTTCACTTCAGCATCTCTGACTGCCTAAATGAGAGAATTTATGTGAATATGTCTAGCATGGAACCTGCCTCAGAGCGACCCTCCGTAACTAGTCCTGTCTCTCCTTTCTACCTCAGGCACTGATTTCTTTCTCCTCCCAACACCCACTATTCTCTGTGCTTCCCTGTGGCTCTATCTTCTCGTTTCTTACCTTAGAGCAATTTGTGCAAATGCTGTCTTCTTCCTACCAGGGCTTAAGAAGACCCTTGGAGGTAGAGCTGGCCTGACTTCTCCAACCAGCCCCTGTAGCTGCCAGCACAGTGCTGGCCCCCAGGTGTTCACTGCACTGGGCCTCCTTTTGCCTTAACCAGGGACCTTCTGGCCCTTTCCATCTTGCATCCCTGCACACAGCTTCAAACGAAGCCTGAGCTTCTTTTGGACCCTGGCTTGACTTTGATATTAAAAACATTCAGTCTGGAGCTTGGCTCCTGGGGGGTCCTGATGATGACGCTGTGCTTGGCATCCTCCCCGCTGGAGTTCTCTCCAGGTGGGCAGTTTTGCTGCCTCTTCTCCAGGATCCTAGACTCTTTGATCCCAGAGGATAAACTTCTTAAATGAGTGGAAATGCAGCCTCTCGCCTCCAAGCCTCCTCCACACGGGAAATGAACAACACACTTCAGCTGGGAGCTGGGCCACGCAGACTTCCTCCAGCCTTGCAAGGCTTTCTTCACCTCGGTGCTTCTTAGTTGCTGCACTGTTCTCCCCCGTTTTCATGAAAAAGTACTTTGGGGGGCTCTGTTTTGAATCAGCTGATGGAGCTGCACTGGATGCTAAAGCCACTTCCTGTTTTCCTCTCATCACCACCCCCAGAAACTGCCTTCCTTACAAAATGCCTTAGAAAAGAGAGACGGCTCACATTAATGGTACAAAACCCTTGGGAAGAAAAACTCATCTCATTTCACCCCAGAGCTGAGTCTGCTGTGGACCTTCCTGCCGACTCTGCTAGGCAAGTAAAATAGGAAAGAGGGCCCAGAACTCAGTCATACTCTGCCAGACACCTTCTCCTGCAGAGGCAGTGTGTATCATGAGAGTTCCAAGTGTGGCTCTGGAGCTGGATTTGGGCATGATTCCCTGTTGTACCACTTGCCGGCTGAGTGACCCAGGGGGAGCTGCCTTATCTTTCTGATCCCCAGTTTCCTCATCTGTCAAATGGGGACACTTGTTAAGACTTCCTATATTATTTCCTTATGGCTGCTGGAACAAACTACCACAAACTCAGTGGCTTAAGTAACAGAAATGTATTACTCACAGTTCTGGAGGTCAGAAGTCCTCAAAGCAAGGTGTTGACAGGCTGTGTTCCTTCTGGAAGCACTGGGGAGAATTCGTTTATCTTCCCCTTTCCAGCTTCTAAGAGGCCACCTGCAGCGTGTGGCTCACGACCCCCCTTTCCATCTTCCAAGCCAACAGCATGGCATCTTCCAACTTCTCTCCCTCCCTCCCTCCCCTCTCCCGCGTGCAGGCGTGCTCGCTCTCGCTCTCGCTCTCTCTCTCTCTCTCTCTCTCTCTCCTCACCCCTCCCCTCTGCTTCCAACATCAACCGCCTCCTCTACCTCTGACTTCCCGCCTCCCTCTTATAAGATCCCCGTGATCACACTGGGCCCACCCACATCATCTAGGAGAATGCCCCCTGTCAAGGTCCTTAACTTACCACATCTGTGAAGTAATGTACTCACAGGTTCCAGGAACTGGGATGTGAACATCCTTAGGGGGTCATTATTGTGCCTCCCACCCTTTCCTACAGGATCATTATTTACATGTGAGGAGGGAATACATGTCTAGTCCCCTGCACACTGCCTGGCCCCCTGAAAGGTCTCCCAGGATGTCAGCCACAATTACAGCAATAAAGCAATACAAGCATCACAGGAGCGAGGGAAGTGGTTGTTGGTGCTTCCTTAGGTAAAGTGGGGCCACATGGTCAAATTTTAATGCGAGCCGCAGGGAGTACTATTGTGGCCCAGAGACATCCCTTTAGTTTCATAGCCTAACCCTTCATTTAAACAAAGAAAAACATTTATTGGCCACCCACCAGATACCACTACTTCCCACTCATAGTAAGACTTAGGCTACACAGTTTGTTTAGGTTATTCAGCTAGTGACTGGCAAGGACAGGATGTGAACCCTCTTTTGTTTGACTCAAGAGCCCATTCTCTTTCCAGGCACCAGGACTGGCTCACAGGCACTCTGGTCATCAGAATGATGCCAGGCTGGCCCCGCCGGCAGCCAGCACACTCTTTCAGGGCAGAAGGCAGGTCTGTGCTTCTCTTGTGTCCTCTCAGCCCTCCACCCATCAATGGACACACGGGGATGTGGGCCATGACGCCCTGGTTATGTTCTGAGGAGCAGCAGATTCCGATGAGATGGATAAATGACTCTCAACTGGGAGCAGGCATCAGAATCACCTGCAGGGCCTGAGAAAACAGATCACAGGCCCCACCCCCAGACTTCCATAGGCCTGAATTTGCATTTCAAACAAACACCCAGGTGATGCTGCTGGTGGTGCAGGCTGACGCTTTGAGAAACACTGTTCTGGAGTGATCTGGGGATAAATTCGTTAGAGGAGAAGAAATGGCTCAGGTCTGTGGGACCCATGCTCCCTAGTCCCCACCCACTCTTTCCACTTTTTGATTTCCACAGAGCTGCTAGGGCCAACTGACTAATATATCCAGCAGAGGGAATGGGACCTACAGCACACTGCTCACTCCACCCCCGCCTCCCCACCCCGACTCCTCCAGGTGGCCCTTATTGGAAGCCTTAGCTTTGCATCATCTTCAGAAGGAGGCCTGGGTCACAGGTCCTCCCAGTCTCTGCAGCTGAGCCAAACAATGAACTACAACGTAAGACACCAAACATCCCCTTTGGGAATGAGGCAGCAGAGCAGCGGGGTGATGCCTTTAACAGGGCAAAGGTTCTTGGGGCCACGGATCCTCAACACCTCATCCACAGCTCAAGGTCATGAGCTTGCCAGGGTTCAAGGAATTCAGGAGCCAAGTTTTCCGGTGTGCTCCGTGGTGGTATTTATTTATTTTATTTCTTTAAAAAATTTTATTAATGTTTATTGGAATATAGTTGCTTTACAATGTTGTGTTAGTTTCTGCTGTACAGCAAAGTGAATCAGCCATACATGTACATATATCCTCCCTTTTTTGGATTTGCTTCCCATTTAGGTCACCACAGAGCACTGAGTAGAGTTTCCTGTGCTATGCAGTAGTTCTCTTTAGTTACTTGTTTTATACACAGTGGTGTATATATGTCCAATCCAATCTGCCAATTCATCCCACTCCCTCTCCCCTCCTCAGTAGTCATACGTCCCGTTCTCTACGTCTGTGTCTCTATTTCTGCTTTGAAAATACATGGTGGTATTTAGATGTGACCCTCCAGCCTGAAGGTCATGCACATCAGCCTGTTTTGGAATGACTGTTGATGAAGGTTTTTTTACACTTTGCTCAGGGGACCAGTTGCAAGGAGGAGCTTTTTATGAGAGCAAATATATATTATAGACATCTGAATAGATTTCCATGAGAAAATAAGGATGAAGGAAACAAAAAGATGGTGTAACGTTCTTACGTGGCAGATGAATATTCAATACGCTGGGGCTTATCTTTAAGAGAAAAAAAAAAAGACCCTTTGCAATTTGACATGCTTCCTACAACAGCAATCCATATACAAAACGACAAACACTACAGGCACCCATATAAATACCATGTATTTCATTATTCCCTCATTACAGTGGCACAAAGACCAGCTGCTACATGAAGTATCATGAAAACATCAATTACTGGTTATAAATAGAGTATTTAAAGCATGAGGCCATCCAAAACGGGCTGGTTTAACATAGGCTGCTGAGAACAAGTCTGAGGAATTGATAGGACAGGCAGGGAAACTCGGGCAGGGTATGCAGATGGCAGGAGATCAGCCAACAGAAGCTGCAAGAGGGGTTCTCGAAACAGACTTAGAGGGCGATAGAGTGGAGCTCTCAGGGGCCCAGAGGAACAATTCTGCTTTCAGTTGACCCTTGCCACCCCAAGAGGGACCAATTCACAGACTGCTTATCACCACTATTTTTAACTTCCTGGCAGGCTAACCCAGTGCAATGGGAAAATCGCCCAAAGTAAATACACACCCTCCCTCGATTCTTCTCCTGGCAAGTAATTTTCTATTATTTTCCGTTAGAACCATTTCCAGGATAGATCACGTTCCAGAGGCAGAGCTTAAGTGTGAGGGTCCTCTAAGGAGCATCCATCCTAGACCAGGGAGCTAAGAAAAGCCATGTCTTTGCTCTCCACTCTAGAGGCTGTATCCAAACAAGCCCTTTAAGAAGCTTTCCAGGCTCTTCACCTTCAAGGCTCCTTTGTTATTTTTAATACCTCGGAGTTTTGCTACCAGACAAATTACATATAGTCACGTATGATTATTTTTCCATGAGACAGGTTAATATGAATAACGGGTTTTGAGCGTTTCTTCATGTCAGGCCCTGCACATGCATTCTCATGGAATCCTCTCCAAAACTCTCTGAGCTGGGTACTACTGTTATCCCCGTTTTACATACAGGAGTTACGGTCACACAGGTGAAGTAACTTGCTTGATTGAGATCCTGCAGCTGGAAGGTGGTGGAACTTGTCTGAAACTCAGATCTGTCTCCAAAATCCATGCTTTTAACCACTATACAGTGCTGCCTTAAAAGTTGTCACACCATGCTAATACATTTCCAGACCAAAGAAAGGACTACTTAAACTAGTTACAAACTTAGGAAGGATGAACACATAACTTGCATTAGATTTTTCGAAACAATTAACATAGCTTGAAGATTCCCCAGTGAAGTCTCTGGAGCCCTAGCTCTCCCAGATCTCCCATGAGGAACCCCTAACCTAGAACTACCGGAGTATCATTTGCAATGAGCATCTTCTAGGTCTGCACAAAAAGAGCTAGTTAAAAATACTGTCTGATGCCCTGGGATCTAAGGTCAAATCAAGTCCAAACTCTGAATGACATTCAAGGCTCTTCTTAACTTGGCCCTGACTATCTCTTCAAATCCATCTTTCAGAACTGTGTTATGCACAGAGTCTGGAACAAGAGGTGAGAGGACTGAGAATCTGTAGCAGGCTCCCCAGGAGACCTTGATAGGTAGGTAAGATTGGGCAACACTTCCATCCTGACCATGACTCCTCACAGACATGGTAACTTTAATCTCCCAGGGCAACTCACCATGTAATAGGCACACTGCCTACTCTCTCCGCTTTGTGCTTTGCTCTGGACCATTCCCCAGCCTGTCCCACCCTTTCCTCCCAGGCCCAGCTCCCAGGCCTCCTTTGGGAACCTTGCCTGCTGTCTCCTGTGAGCAGCTGTCAGGTCCCACCCGCCCCCATAGCACCCTGCTTACATTCTGCCTTCTATCATGGAGAGCTGTCCCTAGTCTGACCCAGTAGACAGTTAGCTCTTTAAGCATAGGACTGGTCCTCACTAACCTTCTTTGCTCCCGCTGCTCTCAGCACAGGCACTGGCCAAGAAGGTTCTTAATAAGGATTAGCACGTCTAATTTGTCACCGGAGACTAGGAGTAGCTACTGTACTAGAAACAGGAGGGAGAGGGAAAGGGAAGGGAAGGGAGAGGGGCTCATACAGCAATTAAACAAAGAGAAAAGAAATGATGGTTCACGTTTTCCCTTAAGAATGTGATATCCAGGATTCATAATGCACAAATGATTCTCAGGACCTAGTATGTCACTGTGATCAAAACTTCCTGTAATAAACTGACATAAAGTGTTGTTCTGGAGTTTTGAAATGAAGTGTTTTTATTGATTTTAAGAGGTATGCAAACTAGTTACAATTTACCAACAAACCTAAGCTTTTGAAAATGATAGATTATTTTAAAATAATAATGGCAGGTGAAAAAAAAAAAATAGTTCATTATACTCTATAAGAAATCATAGCTCTAGCTCAGTCGGAGGGTGTAACTCTATTTTATCATAGATGACAGATTTTGTAAGCAGCCAAATAAGTGTACAATTTGAAAGAAAGAGTGGTATAGAGTGGTATATTGCTTAGTTACCTATTCTTCTGTGAAAGTTTTTAATGAATAGATCAAACAGAAAAAAAAATCCTTAGGGGATTACATTATGCCATATCTTAAAACATTTTGTGCCACAATTCTAGCTTCAAATTATTTCTAAATACAAAAGACCATCTACCTCAAGCTAAGTAAAACCTTCATTTTAGTAGACATACTCAGTAGGTTACCTAACTGGCGGAGTTTATTGACATAAAGTTTTAATGTTTGCATTTGTCATCATTATTAACCTCCCCATTCACACCCAAAATAGGGCAAATGTCTCCTGAGCCTGACTGCACCCTCCCAGACCCCAGGAAGCCTCAGCCATCCAACTCCACATTTTCACCTGGCATCTGTTCCCTGGGGGAACAGAATTTACTGATTACCAGCCAATGTTTATTGGGCACCTACTGTGTTCCAGGAACTGAAGCCTCTATTTATATGCATGATAGCTAATCCTCACCAGAGCCCTCTGGGATACCAGGATCACCATTTTCTAGGTGAGAAAACTGAACTCAGGAGGTTGAATAACTTGCCCACAGCTGCACAGTTAGCAATGCTGAAAGTTGAACTCCAATCTGCCTGACTGCAAAGCCCATGTTCTTAACTACTCTGCTAATTTTTACATAAGAACATCCTTATGATTTTCCAGAGTATAAGCAGTGACATCAAAATATCAGTGGAATAAGAAAAGGCTCTAGATCGAGGCTGGAAAACACTCTTTCAAAGGACACAGCTTCATCACAGGAGCTCACCGGCCAGGGGCACAGAGCTTATCAGGCAAAGGTTCAAGCCTGCCCAGGGGCACCTCTAACCAAAGATGCCACAAGGGCTGTGCCCTTCAGTCCTGAGAACCCTGGGCTCAAGGGGACCTGGCGCTTCGCCAGCATTGCATCTCACAAAGTTTCACAAACAGAAGGGCCAGGGAGACTCCGGACATCCCCAGTCTCATCTTCTCATTTTGAAGATGGGAAACTGAGGCCCTGGAAAGTTAGGTATTTGTCAAGGTCATACGGCTAATAAGCCCCTAAGCTGAGGCCCTAAACCCATGTTTCTTGCTGTGAGTCAGACTTGTCTTTTTTTCCTTAATAATTTTTTTTTTTTTAATCACAAAGAAAATAGGACCACTGTAGCAGCAGAACAGGAAGAGCTGACATGAAGAAAAAAGTGTCCCCTGTCTCACTCTAACCCCAGGCTCCTACCTTCCAGAGATCAATGGCTTGATATGTACAAGTCATACACTGTCATACTATTTCCTAGACTCACACACTAACAAAAATGTAACACACACACATTTATTCATTTCTGAACCTTTATCACTTAACATATGTTGACTATATTCCCAGGTCAACTAGATCTAGTTCCTTCTTACTCAGAGCTGCACATCACTCCATAGCGAGGAGGGTGTACAGTGCATTCAAACAGCCTCTCTTGTGGACAGTCCAATAATGGGGTGCACCTTCTGCAGGCCATCCTACTGCCGTTTAAGAAATGAATCCTGCCAGAATGGGGTCGAGGGGCGGGGGTTGGTTCTAACTCATTTAGCTGCATGTGGATCAAAATGAAAACCTGGTCTCCTAAATGGAGTCTATGGCCAATCTTGCCTAAATGGAGTGACTAGGGGAATACTTAGTTTTCAGAGAGGTTCCGTTTCCTGGCACATCTGATGGCTAGCCCTTCCAGTAAACCAGTCTATGAAAATAAAATATTTTCACTGACTGCTTTAAAACTTACTTCCTAAGTGGCACGAACTTGGATGAGCCGATGTTTCTCCATCTGCAAAATGGGAAAATAATAGTACTTACCTTAAAGAAGTTGTGCAATTCAAAATCAAATGAGATAATACATATAACGTACCCAAAACGATGCCTGGCATACAATAAGCATTTAACAAAAATGGTTACCGCTCTTATGGTTGTTACTGAACTTCAGGCAGGCATTCACACATGATCAAAAGAGGGACAAAGATTATGATATGAATGTTCATGCTTTCTATGTCTTGACCTCTTATTAACATGTTATCGCGTGTTTGTGGAATGCCTGTTCCCATAGGTG
The DNA here is from genome assembly GCA_004363435.1 of Platanista minor. Taxonomy (NCBI): domain Eukaryota; kingdom Metazoa; phylum Chordata; class Mammalia; order Artiodactyla; family Platanistidae; genus Platanista; species Platanista minor. The sequence continues at coordinate 10,673 of RJWK010062059.1, forward strand.
GGGGGAAGCGGGTGGTGAAAAAGAAGGGAGGAGGGTAGGTTGGCCTCAGATGGATGTTGGTGGTTGAAGATTTCAAAGACACTGAAGAGATAATCCAATAATCCCCACACAGCCATTCAGTGTGTATAACAGGCCTGCCATGAAATGACAGAAGGAGCTCTCATGTTTAAGTCTAGAACATTTCAGCACCCACAAATAACACTACCTCTAGCAGAAAGGAAGAGGATTCGCTGCTTTGCATTAAGGTTAGAGAATCCAAGTGAGCACGGGGATTGAGGGGATGAGTGGGGACTTGTGTTTCCAGAAATCTGTTTTTAAAAATACTAATAGGGTTGGGTTTTTCACTCTGGACATTTTACATCTTTGAATATGTTTGTAATTTGTGCGGTCTGCACACTCCAGATTTCGTTTTGAAAGGGGAAATTTATAAATCACTGCATTATTACTACAAATAATTGAACCAAAGACTAATTTGTGGTTGCACACATGTTCACAGCCACATGAAAAATACTGCTGTCAGCACCAGGGCCCAGTTTCCATCACATCACTGTTTTTTACAATTTAATGGGCCTCTGAATGTTGCAAATCTGAGGGAGAAAGAATAAAGAAATGTTTTGAAAGCAAAAACAAGGAAGAAAGAAGAAAGTGAAGAATAAAATGAAGAGGAAGGAAAGAGCAAGGGAGGGAAAAAAGTCTTCCTTCCATTTCTTTATTCTTAGCCTTAAGGAAAACTTCCAAGAGCTCTACCGGAAAGTGTGTTGCAATACTCTGATTCTCCGTTAATGGTATTAAAAAAAAAAAAAAAAAAAAAAAGCAATGGACCTAATGTGTGTTTTTCAAAATCCTTTGATTTTAATCCATTCAACTATAAATCTGGGTTATTACTTCAAAAGCCAGATATATCCTGACTTTCCTAAAGTGACACAAAATATTCAATCCCAGGCCAAGAAAAATCCCAAACCAACCAACAGAAGTCAAGGAAAATTGAATACAGAAGCTTTCAACTTGAATTATTCAGATACAAGGAAATTAAAAAGTCTTTCATCTCTTCTCCCTAGTTAACTTTTAAAACATTTTAAATACCCTGCCCTAAATATTTCAAAATAGAATCCAAAAGTGATCAAATTCCATTATGTGAGTTGAAGAGTACAGACAAATATATCAATTTTACCTAGAATATGCATACCCATTTCTTTCAAGGATACTGAAATAATAGTACTGTGTCTATTTAAAATGCTTTTACAGTCGCATTGGAAAGCTTTTTGATATTTTGATTAATTTAACTCTAAAATAAACCTTCACCCCAAAATGTTCCTTAAAGATGCCACCAGAAAACTACTAGAGTTAATCAATGAATTTGGTAAAGTTGCAGGATACAGAATTAATGCACAGAAATCTCTTGCATTCCTATACACTAATGATGAAAAATCTGAGAGAGAAAGTAAGGAAACACTCCCATTTACCATTTCAACAAAAAGAATCAAATACCTAGGAATAAACCTACCTAGGGAGACAAAAGACCTTATGCAGAAAACTATAAGACACTGATGAAAGAAATTAAAGATGATACAAACAGATGGAGAGATATACCATGTTCTTAGATTGGAAGAATCAATATTGTGAAAATGACTATACTACCCAAAGCAATCTACAGATTCAATGCAATCCCTATCAAATTACCAATGGCATTTTTTACAGAACTAGAAGAAAAAAATCTTAAAACTTGTATGGAGACACAAAAGACCCCGAATAGCCAAAGCAGTCTTGAGGGAAAAAAGCAGAGCTGGAGGAATCAGATTCCCTGACTTCAGACTATACTACAAAAGCTACAGTAATCAAGACAATATTGTACCGGCACAAAAACAGAAATATAGATCAACGGAACAGGATAGAAAGCCCAGAGATAAACCCACGCACCTATGGTCAACTAATCTATGACAAAGAAGGCAAGGATATACAATAGAGAAAAGACAGTCTCTTCAATAAGTGGTGCTGGGAAAACTGGACAGCTACATGTAAAAGAATGAAGTTAGAACACTCCCTAACACCATTCACAAAAATAAACTCAAAATGGATTAGAGACCTAAATGTAAGACCAGACACTATAAAACTCTTAGAGGAAAACATAGGAAGAACACTCTTTGGCATAAATCACAGCAAGATCTTTTTTAATCCACCGCCTAGAGTAATGGAAATAAAAACAAAAATAAACAAATGGGACCTAATGAAACTTCAAAG